>CAICTM010001484.1:0-28376 GCA_903772945.1 Seminavis robusta
CGCCGAACTAAAAGATTGAAAAAGAGGAAACCCAACGATGGAGGATTGCCATGACGAAGAATGAATAAAGTGTACTACTAGACCATAAAAATAGAGGCTCATAAAAATGTTTTTGAAGAAAGGCGCCGCATAAACCTCACCGTACCAATACGCATATATGAGGGACTCCTCTCTCGCCCAGCATCTGATAGTCTACGGTACTGTCCGTTGCGAGATAATCTTCCTTTTCTTTATGGTTTCCGCGGTGGCTGGGTCGGGCCGACGAACCCACCGCAGCCCTTACTCGTAGTACGCAACTCGAACGACGTTAGGATGATTCGATTCAATCGAAGCATTCGTCTTTGCTCCGGTATATCGTTCGAGGCTGGTGGCCTCTGCACGAATTGAATTTAATCGGATCAAAACAAAGGCTCTTCCTCTTCATGGCAGACAAATGATTCAATCGTCGCCTCAGAAGACTCCTTCCTGTCCAGCGTGGTTGGCATCACAGCTGAAGGTCCCAACGCAGGAAACAACAATACTGGTTTGTGCAAAAGCTTTCTTTCTCAAAATCTATTGTTTGCAGCGTGCCATCTAGATGAGCTATGCTTTGGCTATCAAATCTATTTATGCAGTGTAGAATTCCCCCGTTTCCGTAGGTGTAGCCCCCCATTGGGACACCCGCTTTTAGCAATCTATTCCTTCGTGCATCCAATGATCTTTTCTTCGCATACATTCCATAGCGACTTTGCAGCAAAGACACCTCCATCCAGTGGCAGTCTGGGCTGGGTAACATTGTATCCCACGAAAGGACCCATCATTTCGAACACTGGAAACGGTGCCTTGTTGTTGCTGGACCCCGGGAGCCAGTATGGCTGTAAGTAAAGGACATCCTTGTCATGTTCGCCTACAGCCGCTGCCACTGTTGTGGCGCATCCTTGATCGGTCGAGAGGAAAATTCGTTGCATGACCATCTGAGCAATCCATGGGAAGCTTCTCCAGATATTGCTGGCCACAGCTCCAGGATTCACTGCAAATGCCCGTATTTGTCTTGTGTTCTTATCATCACCAGAATCGTAAAAGCGTCGGTTCAATTCCACTGCCAATAGCAAGGCTGCCAATTTGGAGGGCGGATAGGTCTGCACAGAGTCCTCAATGAGAGCTCCCAAGTATGGTACAGGGATGGCACCAGCAGAACCTTCCGCCAATTGTCGCCAATAGCTCTCATCGAACGAGGCCGTGCTGGGTACCAAATGATGTGCTACAGAGGATAGTGTCACAATCCGTCCCGACTCTTTTGGAAAGAGATCCAGTAGCAATTGGATCAACAAAAAATGGCCCAGCACATTGCATTGGAAAATCAGTTCCAAATCATCCACAGTTCTGTTTCCTTCGACGACACTGGAATTGACACCGGCATTGCAAATGAGAATATCCAAGGTATCGTACTTTTCTTTCAACGCCGTGGCGAATTGTCGAACCGATGCCAGGCTGCTCAAATCACAGGGGTGCAAGAATACAGCTCTGGACAAGACTCCTGGTGTCACTTGCGCTTCTGCATTGATGCGTTCGGCAGCTTGGATGGCCCTGTCCCGCGACCGACACGCCAAGATAACATCCACATTGTGGTGCAACACCAACTGACGGGCCGTTGCAAAACCAATGCCAGCGTTGCTCCCTGTTATCACTGCTGTTCGACGTGGATTGGATGAGGCTTCTTGTGCCGTCTTTACCAAATTGATCTTGGGAGCTCCAAACACCAAACCGTACAGGAGCGAAGCAACCACATAGATCCCTGGCAAGATGGAAAACATTGCCGAATTGACAAGGTTCATGGTGTAGAACGGAGTGGCCCCAGTGAGACGATCATTCTTGGTCGACGCCATTGTCAATAGACGCAGTTTGGTTCGCTATCTTTCGAATCAAGTTGGTCAGTCTCAGCAGCAGGCAAGATTCTCTGCGCCGCAATTACTTTGCTTTCGATTGCTGCTACCTTCTACCCACACTGGCCTTCCCATGAGAGAACACAAAGGGACACACAAAGAATCCACTGCCTCGACCGTCACTCAGTCGCCGATCGCTCAGCTTTTCAGCATATCTAATGTCTGAGGTAAGCCTCAAGTTTTTTGGCGTACCGGTTTACTGAATGCCAGAACCTCACTCATCAGCCAGAGCAGCAGACAGCCACAGCGAAAAAGAATGGACCAAGAGCAAAAGTCCAAGGATCAAGCCATCGATTGCAGTTTTGCTCATCGGAAACCACATCGATCCGGCAGCTAGCTAGTAGCTAGCTAGTAACCCACTTCATATATAGTCTGAGGCTGCAGCAATTCTTCAAGCCAAGCGAGCAAATACAAGATGTTGCGTTTGCTGTCTTTCTTGGTACTTGTAATAACAGCGCAAGCCGTCGGAACTGCTGCCGAGGCTGAGGACCCCACTGCTGATGCATGTAACTGCTTTCTAAATGGTCTCGTTATTTTTGTTAGTTTCTCTATTGGTGGATTCACTTATATTGCTTTCAAAGTCTTGATTAGTCGCTGCTCTCTCCACCTGCAAGAGAAGGTCAAGGAGTGGGGACCTTATTTGATGATCACCGCTGCCGTTTTATACTTCATCTGTGATTATCTTGGTTTGGTCAAAGAAGAGGTCGACCCTTGCCCTTGCGAAAAAGAGGACCTCCTTGCAACAGTATTTGGACTTCTTCTTGTGGTGGGCCTCGTAGTTGGAGGTGCAGAACCCTTGCTTGTGAAATGCTGTGCATTGCCTCCTGTTGGCGAGGAGAATAATCAAGCTCCCACTGAAAGCCAGCCGTTGGCAACCAACCCAACAAATTATACAGCATAGTGCATAAACCGGCATCAGCTTGGTTGGTGGATCAGTCGCCACTCGTTTCGACGAAGATCACAGAAAGAATGCTCTACCCTCGTGTGGATTGTTTGGGAACAAGACTCTTCCAAAGACCCCAGGAACCAACACTATCGGTACCGTATGGTATTGAAAACAATAGACCCAGCTTGAAAATTCTGATACTTGTTAGAGTGGCGTTCATAATGTATTGGGCGCCACCAACAGGAAACAGTCCCATGAATGCTTTGGCTGGGTACCACAGCCAGCTCATCTGTTGATCCAGGCAGCCGGGGGCAGGCGTCCTGGTTGTGATTGTTAGACTAGCTCAAAGCGTGGCTGGAAAATTGGCTCCCGTGGTGGAAAAGAGCATCTAAGCCAAACAAAATTTACGGGCAACAAATGTCGAATCGTCCTAGCAACTAGCGGATTGGTCTTCCATGCATGCCCATTGGCATATAGTTTCTCTGGGAGGCCAATTCTATCTAGGCCCCTCCCAAGCGGGCACCTTCGGGTGTTTGGAGTATTTGGGTCCTCTATGGCTCGGTTCAGCGGTAGAGTCTACTAGCTAGTAGCTAGCTAGCTAGAGGGGTGCAACCTTTTTTTAAAGAAATAACACTATTTTGTTACCCACGTGATTTTAGACTACCAGTACAATATGTACACAGCTTGAAGATACCGGAAGTATATCTTATGATGGAGGTGAGAATCCAACTGGTACTCTCCTTCATCATAAAATCCAAAACCTCCAGTGCATGGATCTAGCTAGCCAGTTGCCGATGGAGTTGCCGATCGCTGCACCCCGCTACGGTACCGGAAGCATCGAGGCAAAGAACAAGAACAGAGAGGACCAGCACCACACTTATTATTAGTTGTTTCTCGGAAACCACATCAATCTAGGCTGCAGCGATTCTTCAAGCAGGGAAATAAATGATGATGCATTTGCTGTCTTTCTTGGGGCTTGTAACAGCGCAAGTGGCCGGAACTGCTGTCGAGGCTGGGGACGCCACTGCTGATGAATGCAACTGCTTTCAAAAAGGTCTTGTTGTCTTTTACAGTCTCTCTATCGGTCTCTGCATTTTTCTTTCTTTCCGTGCAGTCCTGATGAGTCGCTGCTCTCTCAGCCTGCAAGAGAGGTTCAAGGAGTGCGGTTCTTATTTGATGATCGCCGGTGCCGTTTTATACTTGATCTGTGATTATCTTGGTTTGGTGAAAGAAGACGACAACCCTTGTCCCTGCGAAAAAGAGGTGTTCCTTGCAACACTGTTCGGAATTTTTCTATCAGTGGGCCTCACGATAGGAGTTGCAGAACCCTTGCTTGTGAAATGCCGTTTGTTGCCCCATGATGGCGAGGAGAATAACCAAGCTCCCACTGAAAGCCAGCCGTTGGCAACCAACCCAACAAATTATACAGTGTAGTGCATGGGCCAGCATCAGCAAGATTGGTGGACCAGTTGCCACTCATTTTGATCCAAGATCGCAGAAAGAATGCTCAACTCTCATGATGGATTGTTTGGGAACAAGACTCTTTCCAAGATCCCAGTAACCAACACTATCAGTGCTACGGCATTGAAAACTATAGACCCATCTTGAAAGCCCTGATACCAGTAGACAGGGCGTTTATAATGTATTGTTCGTCACCAACAGGAAACGGTCCCATGAATGCTTTGGTTGCTGTACCTAGCCAACTCTTCTGTTGATCCAGGATTGCGATGCAGGCGTCCTGGTTGTGATTAGCTGTTCGCCCACCGGTATCTAGAGGGTTTTTACCAGGCTATCTTGATATTGCACTGAGCATGGTCAGCGTATCGCAGCGCCAATCTTGGTGAAAAGAAATAATGGATATGCCGAACCCGTATTCGATTGAATGCCCATCTTGTGTATCTTTTGTGCGCGGAGAGCGGACACCTCCAGCAACCATAAACTCCCAAGCACTCAGCCCAAGTCCAGTCCCACCACTCCGTTCGCTTGCTTCAGAGCAACCCCCGCCACGCCCCAAAGCAACCCAATCCTTGCCGACTTGTTAAACTCTGCTAATACACCACCTATATAGCTAGCTAGTAGCCAGATGACTAAACATTTACGAAAGACGCGACGAATTTGATCTTTATCAGTTCTCTTTACGAAACAACTAGCTAGCTTGTTGTTGGTTGCTGTGCCACACAGGGTCGAAACACTCGAGATGGTTGTTGGCAAGAGTGGAATAAATCGGTCGAATGCATGCCTTGGGAAATTTTTTTGAGTCCCCGTTGGTTCACGCTAAATCCGACACAGAAATGGGACTGGCACTATCAAGCGTTGCTTCACCCGGAATCCACACCATTCTTGATGCAATGCTTGTTTCACCACGACCCGAGCCAAGCAAAAGAAGTTGAACGTCGAACGATCGAAGCGCTTTGATTGTCGTCGAGTTGGCTATACCAACACAAAATCCAAAACAAACAACCAGAAAAACATCAAACATGATGGGAGAAACTTTCAAAGTACCAGTACCAATAGCAGGAAGAAGTAGCCAATGGCTCTCAGTCTCTGAACCGGAACCATACCACTTCTGGACATCCCCAGCATCAATCGCATGCGCTGTACTCCTTACACTAGGGCTCTTACGGAACGATTGCATATTGTTGAATGTCGCTTTCTTTGTAGTTATCTACAAGATAGCGTCAGTAGCAGGGCGCTGGATAACGTACCTGTTGGACAATCCAAGGCTGAGAGAAACATTAGACATCAACACAGGATACTTCCGAATGGCCAAGGAATACGTCATGGCCTTCTTGGACATCGATGGAGAGCATCGCAGCTTTCGGAAGCAACTTATAGCTGGAAGCCTTCTATATTACCGGACCACACAAGTCCATTGCTTGGCACTATACTTTCGACAGAGACAGGAAAAGATGGTGGAAGGAGCACTATCCGGTCGATGAGACTGGCATTGGTGTTCATGAGAAACAAAGCCCACAATTTTACTCCGTCTTCATTGTAACATTAAAACTACCGTATTATAGATAGACACATACGTGCAACATCAAGCTGTGAGCACTCAAAATATGATACACATTAGCTATTTGACTTCTGGCTAAGCTTCGGTATGTGTCACACTGCCATCCGTATCAAACAAACCCTTTCCGCCACTTTCGCTAAGAAGCACATCTTGATAATTCCTCAGGTTCTGTCGGTACGTCTCTAGTTCCTCGTCCGAAAGGAGACAATCGTCCAACGTCTTAGTGATTTCTGCCTGATCCAGATTCATCCCAATGAAGACGAGCTCCTGTCGGCGATCTCCAAATTCTTCCGACACAAAGTCTTCTCGCATGATTCTTTCATATTCGGCCATGTTGTCTTTGAAGAGTTTCTTCATGTATTCTTCCCATTTGTCATACATTTGAATGCTTCCCCACCACTTTCCATTAGACGATAGCCCAAAGTGTTTTCCGGCATGACTCCAGTACATCGCGGTGTCGTGGCGGTAAGCATCCCAGTTGGCACCACTCCATTTGGTGGGAGCCAACCAACAGAATCCTTTACTTCTCAGCACTCCAACAAATGGAGAGTCCTGTTTAATGAGTCCATCTCCCATGTCATACCCTTCAGACTGTGCATCTTCCAAAACCTTTAGATCCAGGACATCCTTGACAGGTATTGGCCACGTATTGAGCATTGCCATGAGTCTGTTGGTGTTGAAAGGGCGGGCAGACTTGTATACAAAATTGACAATACCCAAATTGTCGGTCGATGTCGAGTGCGAATGTGAATGAGAGTGGCTAGTGTCTGTACAACCAGGATCAATGCAGGCATCTCCTGATTCGTGGGAATGATCATGGCTTTCATCAGTACATCCCGGTTCTTCGCAAGCATGGTCGTGGTTGTGGCTATGATCATGGCTTTCATCGGTGCATCCCGGATCTTCGCAAGCATGGTCGTGGCTGTGGCTATCGTGGCTATGATCGTGGCTTTCATCGGTGCAACCAGGCTCTTCGCAAGCATGGCTATCGTGGCTATGGTCATGGCTTTCATCTGTGCAACCAGGCTCTTCGCAAGCATGATCATGGCCATGACTGTGTCCAGACGTTTCTGCTGCTGCCTCGTCTTTTTCTTCCTTGAAGTCGACTAGTAGATCTGTGGTACCCAATTCCAGAATTTCACTGGGGCTAATCTTTCCAAAGGCCACATTGTGTAGAGTTGCCTTTTCATTCAATGCACGGGCCACCTTGCTGGAAACTTCGACTTCTTCCTCCGTGGCCATGTCAATTTTATTGACGAGAATCAGATTGGCAGCTTCGACCTGTTCGGCCAACAATTCTGCCACCTTTCGATTACCGGCACAATCATCTCCCGGTTCGGCCCATCCAGGACGCTGCGCTACGGCATCCCACGTCATATAATCGGTTGCAAAGGTACAGGAATCAATCATGGTGACAATTTTGGAAATTTCCGCCATTTCAGTGGCGGGAAATCGATCCGATCCAGCGGCTGCAGTCCAGGTGGCCCGCACGGCCTGGGGATCTGCCACTCCACTCAACTCGACCACAATGGCGTCGTATTCACGGGCCTTTTTGCGACGCAGAATTCCACTGCGTTTGGGCTGGAATAATGTCTCGACACTGGTGAATAATTCATCCGAGAGGCTGCAACAGGCGCATCCATTCTGAAGCTCAATCATATCTTCCGAAGCGGACTCGGGCATGGACGAAACCAGCTTGGCATCAATATTCACCGAGGCCACATCATTCACAATAACGCCAATCCTTGAACCCTCTGTGTTCTCCAACAAATGCTTTAGCGTTGTGGTCTTGCCTGTCCCTAGGAAACCTGCCAGCAGGATAATGGGAGTCTTTTTGGTGATGGATTCCTGGTCCAGATCCGCTACATCTTCCGCGACTGTTGCATCGATCGATGTCCTTATTGGCGACCATGGAGCCCGAGGGACAAAGGCATCGGTGCAGGATAGCAGAGCCAGGAACGGTAGCACAACTCCCATTATCATGGTCGAAGGTTTCCTCTATCTTTTCTATGGATTTCGTTTGTTCCGATCTATGTCAACAATACAGAAGAACCAACCAAGGGCTCTGAACCATCTCTCCGACAGGAATTATTTAATCAGCGTCATGTCTCATTGTTATATTAAACATTACTATGCCCATGGAGAATAATCGAACTATCATTGGAAATAATAATTGCCAACCGATTGAAGTGTTGCTGGTTGGAGGAGACACTGACGTCAGTTTGCAGAAAGCACACCTTGCCGTTTCTTTTCGATTGAATGCCCCAAATCGGCTCTGTCGAATAGATTTTTTCGCTGCGAGCAGGTGGTACCGGTACTCTCATCCAGGTACGGTAGCCTGAGACTGGATCTAACTCATGGCCCTATTGAGTGGATCCTATTGAGAAAGAGGATGCATATTGTAGGCACATACATGACCTAGTTTTCAGCTAGCTTCACGGGAGTAGCATAGGTGCGATCAAAGACCCTCATTGCAAGGTTGCAACAGCTAGTATGGACTACCGCTACGCAAACAAAGGAAACTGACAATACGGTAGCTGTAACAATGCTCTAACTAAACTACAGTACTTTAGACTCCATCGCCATCATCATTGGATTGTTGTTGTACACCCCTCACCACATCCCGCACAAAGTCATTTGCAAGTTGGTCTATCAGAGGTCGCCCCCTCCGCATGAAATACGAATAGAACACATTTTTGGAGTTGACCGCCACAAGGTCATGTCCCACTGGAAGGAATAGTCTGCGCTTGCTTCGTTGAAACTCTGCATGTAATTCGAAAGCTCGGATGGATCGTTTCCTCTCGGAGGAGGAACTACATGTCATGGTAGACGAATCATGATCTTTGGAATCATTGTCTGCATGTCGATCATAGCTGTCGGCAAAATCAACAAAGATCTTGGTCCAGCCCATGGCATCCAGGCGTTTGGCGTGATCCCATGACGATGATGATGATGATGTAGGTGATTGTTGTTGTGTTTGCTCCCGTAGCAGCTTGTGTTGCGCAGGTGTCTGCACCATTAAAGCCATGAATCGATTGTTGTTTGGTATTTCCAGGTGAAAGTGCTCGGATGTGGAGTTCTCCGGGATAAACGCCGCTGTGGATGTGGGGACCATGACGTCCCTGTTGTTGTTCATACGGTAGTTAGGAAAGAAAATGTCAGGGGGGAGGGCAAAACAGAAAGAACACAACCCAAAGAACGCGTCAACTAACTTACATTGCATAAGTGTTGGCATAGGCAATTCGCTTTTCAAATCGTAGCATGGGTTCCACCCAATGCGGGTCTGTGATTGTCTTTTCAATAGTGTTGCTGTGGCGGAACAGGTCTCGTCCAGTTTGGGTCATCAGACTCAACCATCTCTCCAACCGCCTTGGAAGTTGGACATACGTATGCCCTTCTGATCCAAGATGTGGCGTTGCAATGGTACAAAAGACCTTGGGAATTATTTTTGGCGAGTTGTTGCTGTCGTCAGCAGATTCTGCTGTAATGATTTTGGGCAATGCATAGCGAGAGTACAATCCACCGAGAGAGTACCCCACCACGGACAGGGTAATCTCTTTCAGGGTGCCTTTGTGTTGCTCTCTAATGCTGTCCAAGAACTCCTGTGATTCTTGCGCAATTCGGTCGGCCCCAGCTTGAATCCCATCGTTGGTTCTGCCATGGTTGGATGTACACGTGTAGACATAGAGTGGTTCCCGCCGTTGTGATGATGACAGGTTTTCTTCTTTCAATACAATGGCGGCCTGTTCTTCCATTGCGTGATGCAAATATCCCAAGTCTTGGGGGCAACCGATCCATCCGTGAACCAAGATGATGACATGAACTCGCTCCACTACATCAGAATCCAATGAGCTCTGGTGAATACCGGTATCTTCCCGCAGAAGTGGCGTAACGGTGCCCGTCGCGATGCTTTGGAGGGCGGCTACAGGAGCCGAGTGAGTTCGATGAGGCTTGTGATACTTGGCCATCTGCTTATAGCTGATCAGGAAAGCGACGGAGAAGACGAAAAGGATAAGGAAGTGTAATATGTTGGTTGACATCTCTAGTGTTGTAATGTGAAGTTTTATGAGGGATCATCCGGGACTGTCCAACAGTTGTTGCTGGTCGATCGTGGTGGTACATGTAATTTTGTTGGTGTTGCATGCCGTTGCCACCAATGCCGGTTAGATTTCGCTTTTTTTGCACGAATGAGTTTGGGACATGCATGACAACGCAATAACATCCAGCAACGAGGTCACAGCACATGCATTCTTTGCATGGACATCCAGCAGGAAAACTGGACAAGTCTGAATGCCCGTTATGGACAACTAACTATGGAGGGGGGGTTCAACGATTGTTTCCTGTTGCTGGGCAATTGGACTTGTGAAAAACTTTTTCTGCATGCGGTTAGTTTCGTTAACGTGTAGCCAGATAGCTAAATGTGCTTGCTGGGTTTTCTATCTATTCATACAAGGAGGCTCGAAGTCAGACAGAGGAGGTTGTTTCAGAAAATGGGAGGTTGGAGGTGGAAGGTTGGAGGTGCACGTAAAAAATGGAAGGTCTGTACATGCCAAAATTTAGGCAACCGGGGCACACTGAGGATGGAATTTGCTCAGGTCAAAGAAATTGTGCCCCGTGACAAGGAGAGTTGTGGCAAAATCAGCCGCTCGTTGGCCTCCCTCTTCCTCAATCCGGCTGGCCTCTACAAAGCACTCCATCATTTCAGGAACTTGGGCCCTCATCAAGTGAATGTTACCTGTGATATTGGTTGCATAACAGTGGGTATGATAAGAGGCATACAAACAATGAAGCGCAAATAAAGAGAGGACGTCGGGGACTTACCAATCAAATTCAGCAACTTTCGGATCACAACATTGTCTCGGGTTTCGCTCTGCCTTTCAATGCCCAACCCCTGTTTGAAAGCCTCGCAAGCTTCCTCCAAGGCCCCGCGCATTTGATAGGCTTGACCAAGATGATGGAGTGTGGAGGCAACCTCTGGGTGAAGGGGACCAAGATTCTTCTTTCTGATTTGCAAAGCTCGTTCCAGAAGCTTCACGGCCTCTTCCTCTTCTCCAAGATCGAGATGAACTGCCGCAAGATTGTGCATCAGCATGGACACATCCAAATGGTCCGGTCCGAGGGCTTGCATGCGGCTTCGCAGGCACTCTTGGAACGATTCTTTGGCCAGCTTGAACTCGTGGAGCTTGCAGAGAACGAGGCCGATGGTGTTCAGAGTGGCAATAATGTCAGGGTGCTCCTGATCCGTGAAGCAATCACGACGAATGCGCAACGCTTCTTGGTATAGTTCCAAGGCATCGTCGTACTTCTCCATCTGGCAGTAGATGAGAGCCATGCTCGATACGGTGGATGCCACCGATGTGCTCGTTGGCCCGATTGTCTGAACCTGAAGGGCGAGAATCTCCTTGAAAGTAATCCAAGCAGACCGGTATCGCCCCACATGCCAGTGGATTTGAGCAATGCTCAGCAAGGTATTGATGGTTTCTGGGCTTTGTTCCCCCAACTTTTCTTTCTGAGTCTTCAAGCACTGCTCGTAGAGCTTCAGTGCAGTGTCGTACTTTCCCATCTGAAAGCATAGACTTCCAAAGCTGATCAAGGTGGATGTTAGGTTTGTGTGGGATCCACCAAAGGCGGCCACTCCGACAAGCAACGCTTGCTCAAAAACGGAGTATGCTTCATTGAGTTCTCCCTTGTCTCGATGAAGAATGGCGATGGAGTTTAGAGCCGTGATGACATCGTGTCGATCCATTATTCCCTTGGATTCGCGGATCTCTAAGAATCTCTTGAAGCATTTCATGGCTTCATCCAAGGAACCAAGCTTGTGAAAAGTTTGACCAATTCCAAAGATGCAAATTGCATAATCAATCGATTCTTCGCCCCCAAAGACTTCCTTTCGAACCCTAGCGGCCTCCTGAAAGGCGACGAGGGCTTGAGGGTATTCCGTTCGATAGAAATGAGCTTGTCCAATGTTGAAGAAAACTGTGGCTGTTTCCATGGAGAGCTGGCCCGATGCTGTGACAAAATTTGCCAAGCTTGTGCGCAACAAGAGCAAACAATCGTTGGAATTGCACTGGTTCTCCCTGAGCTGTAGCATGGCAACACAGTTGCAGGCAACGGCAAGGTCAAACTTGTTCGCAGAGTCGTTGCCAACCCTCACTTGGAGCAAGGCGTGGAGGTAGTGGTGCATGGCGTCCACACGATGACCTGTTCGATAGTAGCAGTATCCAATGTTATGTTGGATCTTTAGGCGACTCAGAGTGTTGGAGCTGTTTTGCAATTCAGGCATGTTTTGCATCAACTCCAAAGCACGCGTAAATGAGCGCCGAGCTCCATCAAAGTCCTTGGTCTGGATAAGTGTAAGACCAACATTGTATCGAAGAGTCGCAATAGCAACCTCATTGCTGCTGTTATCTTTTACACGCAATGGCGTGCGATATCCATGCATGCCCTCGTCGTACTCACTCTCCTGGGGGCAGATGATGTTACTCGGCGCTTCTGCGCCGTTCCGATCTATAGGAGCGTTGTTTCGTACAAGTAGATCATCTCCCTCGCTGAAGAACCCAAGTGACTCTCGAAACAGAGCCTTTGCTTCATAGATCTTTCCTAGTCTATGGCACTGAATACCCAAATCATTGAGCAGAAGCATCGTGTCGACATTGTTCCCAAGTCTGCACCTCTTGGTTTCCCGTCCCTCGGATGGGAGGCTACTAGGAAGCTCTCGTTTCTTTGTTGCTGCTTGCATGGTTAAAAAGATCGAGTTGTTGTTGTTCTTCTTGCAGTGTATTGAAATATTATGAGAATCGAATCTATTGGGTGGAACCACCAGCAGATTGCTGAGCCCACCTCGATTCTGCGCAGTGACAGTAGAGCTTGAGATAGGCGACCCAGAGAAATCAGCGGAGAAATCTGTAGTGTTGACTTCATTCACAGTGTCGAACGGCTTTGAGCTTCTTAGTGATTGCTATCTGAGGCTTCACGGGAATGCTAGATCAGGTGGTACATTGCCACAGCTATTGCCACCTTTGCGACATGCAAAATTAAAGGAACGATCTTGGTGGCGAACCAGTCTGGGTACGGTACCAGTTCGTACTGATGAGCAGGTGGATGCATTCTGTTCACGTTCCATCCGATTATCCAAAATCCAAAGCGCTGACTAATAAGCGGCTTCTCACTATTACTGCGTTTCACGGAGAAACGGCTTAGCCGAATCGGTACTGAATCAACAGAATGATCTGGAACTCATGTTTGGATTCGAGGGGTTGAAGTCTTTATTGACTCAGACACCTTAGGTCAAAACCAAAGACCCAGTCTGGATGAAAGGGGAACTCCCAAAGAAATGGATGTATTGAAGTTTAGAAGACTTGTCTTACTTACTTAGTTTAGTCTGAGAGTGTCTTGCTAAAAATAAGAAATAGCTCTAATGTCATCCACTACTCCATGGTGCACGGAAGCTCTACTCGCTACCACGAGCCACTGGACCTGTACGGTACCGGTAGACTAGCTAGCTAGTGACCAGCTCCGAACCTGGAGTAGTAGTAGCTGACTGGACTGGCGGAAGCGTTGCTGTGAGGCAAGATCTGTACATCAGATTCGATATTGTACTCAGTATAGAATTTAGCTGGTGGCTGGGCAGCTTCAGTGGGTAACAGATGACCCAGTATCTCGTCCTCTCGTTCAGAGCTGCAATGATGCTACAACTGCAGTGGCTGTCCAGAAATACTAATAAAACGTGCGAGATGGTTTCTTCAATGTTCTTCTTAGCCTGCTGCTTCAAGGAAACAACCTTGACCACTCACCTTTTATTCAGACTACTATTACGAGACTGTTTTGGGGGGACAAGTTTGACGTGGAGTGCAACGAGAGCTCGTGCGAAATAGACTACCAGAAGCAGATAAGCTGACATGCATTATTGTCGAAGCCAAGTGATCCGTGCTATCCCTGCATTGTAAACTTAGGAATTACAAAGTCCCCAGATTTGAAAACGGTAAGTGCAACCCTCCCGAGCTATGAGTTGATAGCTACGGGCTCTAGTAGACTTACCTCCAATTGGAATAGAATTAAGTGTGGTACTGTTTAAGTTATACGCGAGATCCAAAATCTTTTCCCTCCCATTCTCATCCTTCGAGTCTTCATCGAAAAGCAACATGATGGACACCTACTCATTGGTAGCTACCGGTACATGCAATCTTTTCCCCTTTATCGTTGTCAAGGTCTCTAGTTGCTAGCCTACCGGTACTTGACAAGGCCACCGGCTACAGAAGACAGTGTATCGTCTCTAGCTTGCCCGGTAACATATCGTACTTTGTACCGGTACTACTTTGGTTTTCTATCCTGGCTCTGCTACCACCACTGTGCACCGGGCGCTGCTCGTCCCTCCATTCGATGAGGTTGTGCTGGCTAGCTAGTACCGGTACCGGTACCGGTACGGTACATTACTAATATGTTTGAGGTCACTGGTGTTTGTGTGTTTGTGTGGATTCGCTTCGATTCATCATTCGCTTCTTGTGGTGGTTGAGGGTTGAGGGTCAGGCCCTGGCGACTCACAACTAAGTTGGAAGGCTTCTTTTTAGTATTATTTATTTTCAATATTACTAGTACGGTACCCGTGCTCTTCTACTCAAACCAGGTGACTACACCGGCTTTTTCATTCACATTCTTCTAGTACCCGGTACCAGCACTGTACCACACCTTCCCTCGGCGGCTCGGTGCAGCAGCTGTACTAGTCTAGTAGCGGTAGTGGTATCGGAGCTGCGGGCTTCCTCATTCCCAGCGGATGATAGCTTCAAGAACATCCTTTTAGTACAATATCATGTAGCCACTGCTGATGAAACATATACCAGCTCAAGTACATGTATCGTAAGCTAGATGGCTGGAGGGTCAACCACTGTGGGATGATCAGTTTTGCAAACAGTGTGAGTCTGACAACTGATGGGGCCCATTGAGCCGAAGAAGAAGGACGGAACTCTCGGGTTCGTCGCCGTGATCAGCCAGAGGTCCACCCGACAGAGGTACATGTACTGCATGTATGTAGTAAGCAGCTGGTGGATGCTGCTTTCTGGTCATCAGGAATACATTCAGCTCACGACATACCGTATGGTATCGCTGGCAGTTGCTAAGGCCGGCTCCGAACTTGTCGGTTCCGGTGGCCGGGCAATCGAGGCTTCAGTAGGAACGAAAGCAAAGATGACTGACTTGACTGACACCGAACATGGTGGCTAGAGTTGCAATCGTCATCAAATTGCTTGGTCACTTGTGGTCCCTCGCTCAAAACGACAGTACATATCGAATTGACCCGTGTCGCCATCGTTATTGTAAAGTTTGTCGTGTCAGGAACGTCCTTGTGGTTGGGTCTACAAGTAATGCAGCTACTATTTGCCATCTGGTATGAAGTGGCCATTGGAAGTACCGTACACGTGTAGCTACTACATGTAGTATTGTTGGCAGAGATGCAGCCCCAATCCCGCTTGAATGTTGACCTTTTTGGCTTGGAATCCCATCGTTCACAGAGCACAGATATGGTACGATGGTGAGCTGCAACCGGGAGTAGGTATGACCAGCTGTGGCCCTTAGTGATGGCTGGTCAGTGTCTAAGCCCACAGAATTGGCCCAAGATGTTGCAACTGCGAAGCTTCCAACGCGATTCCCTCTTTGCGCTTTGTACTATCAACCGCGAGGCAAAACCAGCTTCAAGATTGACCTTCCACTGGCTACAAGTAGCTGGGTTGTTTTGTCTGCATAGATATATCATTCGAAAGACCGGATGTAGATGTAGTATCATTTATTTCTCGCGACACTTCGGTAGTTCTTAGCCAGATCCGGGGGACTCGAGTTTCGCACACTCGTCCTCTAGCTCCTTTACCATTCCTTTGATCAATAAATTCGAGTAGAATATGTGAAACGGTGTCAATATCTTTCGAAACAGAACGCCTCGGTGGTAGTCTGCCTTTTCAATTCCACTCCCCAAGTACACTAATCGAGCTCTTGGATCTACGGCCAACATCGTGCATCCTCGACTCTGTCCCAACTTCCACCCCAGGATGAGCTCGTGAGGGGTCGACTCGGTGGCCGTGAAAAAGAGATAGGAATCACCCTTCCGAAATACGGACGGCAGTATGTCGTTCTTCGAAAACCCCAACGTTGAAACAAGGAATCGTTCCGGAGCAAATACGCTGGATCCAAAAAAAGCTCGGCTCATGGCGGTGGAAGGGCGTGAATGCCTCTCCAGGACGGCAGCACACTCGGGTGATATTTTGTGGGAGTGTAAATCAATGTAATGACCGGGTTCAGCAACTTCTCCCCATTCTCGTGCGGCCCATTCCGTCAAATTATCCTTCGAGAACCCACCACCAAGGGCTCCTCTTCCCGAAGACGAGGATGTTGCGAGCAACCGTCTGCTGGAGTACATGTTTGCATGAAATGTTAAGCGAGACCAGGTTGCTAGCTGCAAGCTTCTTTGATCGGCTAACTTGAGAGACAATGGACAACAACAACAAAAGCTGCTTCGAGGCCCTCGAGGCGAGGGCGAATGCGAATCGAATCGAATCAATTTAAGGCTCAGGTTTATTTCACTCGAAGGCTGACGACGTTGAATTTTTCCTTTCTGATCATTTTATAGTTTTTCCCCTCTCTAAAAGTTCAAATTGAATGGTTAAAAAAAGAACAACACGTTCACCGAAGAGCACAAGCGATTGCGGTCCGCTTGTTGAATGGCAAGTTGGCAACGGACAACGAAGGAGCGGACAGTCTAAGGAAGAGAGACCACCGGTACGCCATCGACCGAAGTACAGTACCTTCATTTGTTTGTGGAAGAAAGACGGTTGATTTGCTTGAAGCGGTAAAGAGATGAGTTCTGGCATTCCCATTGAGCAGGGTGTGGCAGGCGGTGGAGATGGTGCAGTTCGGCAGGCAGCGGCTGATGGGACACTTGATGCCGCCGATTCCAATGCTACAATGGGACAACTCCTGGATAGCGCCACCGCGGCAGCTTCTGCAATAATGGAGCGACAATGGAAGGTGTCGACTCGACTATGGATGCTCAGCCAATGGTGGAACAAGAGACAGCTTCGCCGGTTGCTGCCGGTGCCGGTACAAAGCCAGCTGCCTCGAAATCTCCCAACTTCTTTGCCATTATGGCTCAGAGCTATCTGGACAATGAGCTTTACAAGGATAATTCAGATGAAGATAAATGGAATCTCGCCGTCAAGGAGTTCTATGATGCTCAAGGAACGGCAGTAGACTCTCGAAAGCCCACCGAACAAATCAAAGGACACTTTTTGACTGGTCTTTTTAGTCGCATCAAGGACCTCCCGGAAGACCCCGACAGTGATGTAACCGATGAACAGAAATTGTGCCGTCAAATCAAGGGAGTACTCAACGTCGACGATGCATTGTTGGCGCCTCCGGAACCGGTGGCACCTGCGCCTGTGCCCAAAAAACGTCTTTACTTTTCTCGCGATAATGTGTTGTTCATCACAATGGCCAAATGCTATCTCAGCCATGAAGTCTACAAGTCTGACAAATGGGATCAGGCTGTGAATGCATTCTACGAGCAGCACGCCAAGGAATGGGGAGAGCAATTGCTTGCTCGAAAAAAGAATATCAACGATGTCAAAAGACCCTTCCTCAGCGGACTGGAGTACCGCATCAAATCCTTGCCACGGGACACCGAACCCGATGATCCAGAAGAAGTGAAACTTTGTCGAATGATTCGAGACATGAGAGAATCAGCTCGGGCCGATCGGATTTCCCACGGTCAGGAACCTGCTGAAGGCGGGCGAAAGCGTCGTCGTGGTGGTACCGGTAATGATCAGCCGTCCAGGGGCCGTCCTCGGCAGGTGGATCTAAACATGTCACCGGCAATGCTGCAACGATATCAAGCGGTTAAGGCCGAACGTGTCAAGGAAGAAAAGGCCGCCGAGGCGGTAGCTGACGCCCAGATAGCATTGGTGGAAGCTCAAAAGAGACTGGAAGAAGCCAAACAACGCAAACTTGCCATGGCAGAGCATGTCAAGGAAGTGTCTGCAGAATTCAGCCGCGACGTCATCAACGAGTCTGGGCCCTGGAAGGACATGTATTTGAAGCTCGTACAATACAAACACGAGCACGGAAACTGCAACATCATCCGCGGCCAAACTCAGGAGATGAAGGACTTGCGTAAGTGGGTTCTTCGACAGCGAGATCGCTACAACAAAAAGGAAGGACAACCTTCCAAATTGCCCTGGTACTTGGCACAAAGCCTGGAAGACTTGGGCTTCGTTTGGAAGTACTCAGACGGAACATGGGAAAAGCATTACAGCGATCTAATTGCATACAAGGTACGCCGACATTTTTTCCGGAGGGTGGTCGCTTCTCCTTTTCAGTCCTCATTTTATGTTCCATTCATTCGACCACAGGCTGAGAACGGCGATTGCTTAGTTCCTCGTGAGTTACAGCTGCACTTGCCGTTGCATCCGGAATCGTTTCTATTTCTAACTCCGTTCATGTTGTTCTGCTTCAGGTGGTTACAAGCGCAATCCTACGTTGGCACATTGGGTCAAACGCATGCGACACGAAGGCAACAAGTTCAAAAGGGACCCGAGCTCTGTTTCCATGACAGCGGAGCAGCTCCAGAAACTAGAATGTAAGCAGATTAGTCTTTTGATGGCCTAATCATGACCGCCTACAACTAAAGTGGTTGCGTTTCATGATTGGTTGCAGCCATCGGCTTTGTTTGGGAGAATCTGAGCCGCTCATGGTTTGAGCGCTATGAGGAACTGAGAGAGTTCAAGCGGCAGCACGGGTGAGTACCTACCTCAAGGGAGCTACTGGCTGACGTCGCTGTGACTAACACTGAATTCGATTCTTTCCGTGATAATTAGACACACTCGAGTGCCAAAAGAATACCCCGAAAACCCCCAGTTGGTGGCCTGGTGCGCGAATCAACGAGCCCACTACCGAGCCTTCATGCTCGGGAAACGCTCTTGCATGAACGAGAGTCGGATCAAGCAGTTGGAAGATGCTGGATTCCAGTTCGAGCAGACGGGCCCTGAGCGCTCCAAACCGCGTCGTTCTCCACCTGGTCGAGTTGCCGACGAAAAGTCGGACTCATCGGAAGACGAAGATGATCAAGGCGAAGAGGAACACGTAGAAGTCCCGCAAATGGTGGCTCGGGCTCCCTTTGCTGTGGCAGCCTACCAAAACAATGCCTTTGCGTACCGCGAGCCGCATGATCCACCCTACCCCATTGCCTATCCACACCACCAGCAACCACGATATCATCCCCATTTCTAATTCTCTGGGCAAGCAGTACCGGAGATTTTGGTTCCAACGAAATGAAGAATTGCTTTCCATTGTGCTACTTTATTGTTTGCAGTAGATGTATCACGTTCTAGCAAACTGAGAACCACCCTATAGTAGTTTTGTAGTTTGCTGCTGTGCGTGAATAGCCAGCTCTGACTTGGATGCCCTAGATCTAGGTTGTCCTTGAGTACATGAAGATTATTCGCCCTGTTTGCAACAGACGATGGAGCAGGTCCGATCCAGAATACGTTTGAGAGTGGCAATCGTGCTTATGTCGTGACTCGACTGGACGTGGGGCAAGTCCGCCTGGCCCCAGCAGCAGCGACACAATCAATCGGTCCCGAGATCACAACATTGATCTCAGCAAAGCAAGAAGAGAAAAGATATCAGCGGCAAAACCATGGCTTCTGGAGGACAACGCATCATCCCCTTGGAGGAAGGATGGAACGATGAGATCAAGGCAAAGGTAAGAGCCATCCGAGCGCTTGTAGAAGAAAACTGGCTACCTGCGGCGAAGGCGACACGTTGCCTGCAATATTTTGGGTCATGATTTTGCTGTGCCAACCACGTTTCGTCGTGGCGGCATTGTCCGTCGTGGCAATGGTCCTCAATGCAGTGTCTCACCATGGCCGCTTTTCCCCTGCTCTTGTTGACACACCCAGGCCATCGACAAGCTCGAGGATTTGCTTAATGGCGGAATGAAGACGGGCACTTCCAACATGTTTGGGCCGCGAGAATATGTCACGATTTACACGTAAGAATTCTTTTGGCGGCGGGCATTGCCGAGCGTTGACCCTCTGGGTGGCCGCTCTTCCTGTCCCCTGTTGTTTTGTCGGTTGAAAATTGACGTATTTTTGTCTTTGCTCACCTTGATTTTCGCTCTGATTTTTTTCTTTCTTTGTTTTCGTCCAGCACTTGCTATGACATGTGCACTCAGCGTTCGCCCTACAACTGGTCTCGTGAGTTGTACCAGCGCCACGGCGAGACCATTGAGAATTACTTGACGACGCACGTCCTTCCTGCTTTGCGTGACAGGACCGGCCAAGGCGGAACCATTTTGTTGCGAGAATTGCAGCTTCGTTGGACCAATCACCAAATCATGAATAAATGGTTGAAAAAATTCTTCACTTACCTTGATCGCTACTACGTCAAGCACCACAGTCTGCCAACTCTATCACAGGCTGGTTTGCGATGCTTCCGCACGAACATTTACGACGAAATGAAGCGGGATACGACCCAGGCCATCCTTGGATTGATTGACGAAGAGCGCAACTCCCAGATCATTGACAAGAGCTTGATCAAGAACATTGTGGAACTCTACGAGAACATGGGAATGGGATCTCTCGACGCCTACAATGCTGATTTGGAGGAACCCTTGTTGAATTCCACTCGGGAGTATTACGCCAAGAAACGAGAAGACTGGATCAATGACTCGACTCCAGATTATTTGATCAAGGCGGAGGAAGCTCTGGAGGCAGAACGTAGCCGCGTCGCCGACTATTTGAACTCGTCTTCTGAGAGCAAGATCCTCAAGGTCGTCGAAGAGGAAATCTTAGAAAAGGTCGAAACCATCCTCTTGGAAAAGGAAACTTCTGGATGCCGCGCCCTTCTCCAGAATGACAAGAGCGAAGATCTCCAGCGCATGTTCCGTCTCTTTTCCCGTTTGGAGAACGGCCTCGTCCCCATTGCCACCATCCTCCAAAATTTCGTCAGCAGCATGGGAGACGACATCATCAACCGCCGCAAGGCTCGTCTGGAATCCGAGAAGGACCGCAATGACGATCCCAAGTTTGTGAAATCCTTGATTGAACTACACGAGAAGTACCTCGGTGTCGTCAAGAAGGACTTTTCCGGGCACTCGTTGTTCCAAAAGGCACTCAAGGATGCGTTTGTCGAAATTGTCAACAAAAACGTCGGACAGTACACCAACGCCGAGCTCATGTCCACCTTTTGCGATCGTATCCTTAAGAGTGGCGGTGAAAAGTTGAGCGAGGGAGAAGTGGAGGAATCTTTGGATCGAATTGTCCAGCTGTTCAGCTACTTGACGGACAAGGATCTCTTTGCAGAAATCTACCGCAACCAACTGGCCAAGCGCCTTCTCAACCAGCGTTCCACGAGCGACGACGCGGAGAAGCTGATGATTGCCAAGCTCAAAATGCAATGCGGTACCCAATTCACTTCGAAGATGGAGGGTATGTTGGCCGACTTGGCTGTTGGTAGCGAGCAGCGAACAGAATTCGAGCAACGAATGCGCCAAGTCGACACCAAGCTGGACTTTAGCGTGCAAGTGCTCACGACCGGATTCTGGCCCACCTACAAGTCGCCGGAGGTCAGTTTGACGCCAGAAATGTCCAAGTGCATGGATGTCTTCAAGGAGTGGCACGACAAGAAGCACCAAAAGCGCAAGCTGACTTGGATGTTTTCGCAAGGGAATGCGACAGTCCGTGGGGTCTTTGGAAAGAAGTCGTACGACATGCAAGTGTCGACGCTGCAGGCCATTGCCCTGGACGCCATGAATGGAGGGGAGACTCTGACATTTGAAGAACTGGCCAAGCGTCTGAATTTGGAGGAGTCGATTTTGAAGCCTTTGATGCACTCCTTGTCTTGCGGAAAGTACAAGGTCATTGCCAAGACACCGGCCAGCAACAAGATCAACACCACTGACAAGTTCACCGCCAACGCCAAGTTCTCGTCCAACATGCGCAAGATCCGCATTCCCATGGCGTCGCTTGACTCGACACTCAACACCAAGCGCGTCGAGGAGGACCGTACCATTGCCATCGAGGCCGCGATCGTACGAATCATGAAGGCGCGCAAGACCCTGCAACACCAACAGTTGTTGTCGGAGGTGTTGAACCAGCTGGCCTTCTTCAATCCAAATCCTCGGGTTGTCAAGAAGCGCATCGAGGCCTTGATCGATCGCGAGTACTTGGAGCGAAGCGCCGACAACAACCACGTGTACAACGTAAGTGGCATTTCTTGTTTTCTTCTTCCGTGCCTTTTTCATTCTCTGATTCTAACCTCCTCCTTTACCCTTGTTTTGTGCAGTACCTTGCTTGAGTATGCGAGGCCGTGGGTTTCTTTCGGGTGCCTCGATTTGGCTTGCGCCTCCTTGGCGTTCTAGAAACGTCAGCCGCGGGTTGTTTTGGCGACCCATAGATAACACAATAGGCCCATTCGTTTTATAATTCATTGCGGCGATTCTTGTTTAGTTCCGGTGTCTGTGGCTGTTGATGCCTTCTCGTTGCGCTGCGGTCGAAATGCCCTTAGGGACTATTTATTTGATTGCCAGTAGCATCTAAGTGAATTACAGAGACAGCTTCTTAAAAAACACAGAGGCTCTGCGTGACTTTTTGGTTGTTTGGTTTGACATGAATTACTTTAGGAGACGGCTTCAAAACAGGGAGGCTCTGCCGTAACTATTTGGTTGTTTGGCTTGACATCATCATCAGCGCTAATTGTACCAGTATTGATGTAGCTGTGCGCCTTGACATTATCTAACGTTTGGACGTCCGTGCAGAACGGAGCCGACAAACAACATGGGCCCTAGTAATCATTTTGTTAAAATAAGTTTACTGAAGAAAGAACTTGGTCGCCTGTGTCTCAAGAATAAAGGCCACACCCACCCACCCACATGCTCAGACACCAAAAAAAGACCCAAGGGTACAATCTTGTTCGTCCAAACCACTGCATTCAATGAGATTTTTTTCCAACAACCAGTCCTTGATGTCTGCCATTGTGTCATCCAAATGACATTGATGATACTGCTCCTGCAGAAATGGCCAAGCAATTGTTGTTACAAAAACGAAAACTCCCAATGCAAATCCGAGGAGAAGCCGTCCAAGAAATGCCATCACTTCAAAGATTGGTCGCAAATAGGGGACATACATCAGCGACGTCACAAACGATACAGTTGCCAAATAGACCAGCTGATTTAGTATTGCCCGGAAGATTGTCACAATGCCAAACGAGGACTTGGGTTTTTTCGGTGCCGCGCCATTCTTGGGCTTGACCTGTTTCCTCCTGGGTTTGTTATTATTCTCATCATGGAACTGCAATTTGCGAGGAGTTGGAGAATTCACAGCAGCAGTGGATCCATACAATTTTTGTCGGTTGTATTCCTCTTGTTCGAGAAAAGGAGTCCAGAATGAATCTGGAAACGAGGACAAAGCAGGCGACGTGGCAGCTTTCATGGCAATGGCCATCGATAGCGGTGTCCTCTGTGGTCTCATCTGGTGGTCCATATTTTCGTCCTCCTCCTCCTTCTGAGGCGGAGACGAAATCCATTTTTCTCCCTGTATACGCTGCTCTTGGGGCGTCCCCAAATGACCGCGTGAAGCTTGGGCGGAAGAGAACGCCCCGTTGCCATTCCTTCGGTTACTGGCTGGAGTCCTCTGTTTCAAGCGCTCCCCTTCTTGTTTCCTCCCATTAGAAGGAGAAAGTCCTTGCCTTATCTTGGTGTTCGACATTGTCGATCTGTGTCTGTCGCTTGCTACCTTGTTGGATTGGTTGACAAAGGTGACAGAGGGCGGAAGAAGGCTTGTTGGCAATCTTTGGTTTGGAGCAGAAAATAAATGACTGAATATAGGGTTAAGGCGAGGAGCGAGCTGGATACGGGGCTGGATAAAATCGATTTCGACTGAGTCGAGTCGAAATAATTCGAATCTAATCCAATCGATTGATCATTGGTCTTGCCAACTTCCACGCTCCTCCATCTGAACTTGAGAGTATCGTATCTGTGTTTGTAAAAGGCTGTATGATAGATACGGTAGGAAACCCCAGATCCTTCACCAGCTACTGGTACTAGGACATTAGATTGCGACAACCTTGTCCTATCGGTGACGTAGTGCAAAGCTAGCAGAAGTACCGTACAGTAGGGAAACATCATAGATTGGAAATTGCATGGTGCTAGCGGTACAGGTACATGTAGTAACGGTGTGGATGATGTCTGATGCGTGGACTGCCCCAAGCACCTCAGGATTCTTAGAGACGTGCTCAGGATGTATGCATAGCGATCTGCTGCTACTATTGTCTGCTCTATCTCTCGAAGTGGAAAACAGTGTGACACGGGGTAATGGTTGCCTTCTACGGAACGAGGTTCAGCTCTGCAGTGGGACGAAGACAAGACAAGACACTTGAAGCGTCTCGGTGACCACAACAACCAGGACGGAGGACTCGACTCACTCCACTATGCTGCGAGTTTCTACGGTACAAAAGAGCCAATTCTGGTTTCATGCTAACATATTATTCTTCAACGGTAGGTAGTGCTTTTCTTTTGACTCACTCTCTTGCTGCAATGGCTCATCGTTGCCTGGAGTCTTCTAACTTCTTTTTCATTCGGTTTCGGAAAGTGCCTCTCACTCTCTTCGTCCGGTAGGTCGCAACTCAACCTTCATTTTCCACTCGTACCGACAGCTGTAAAATGGTGTCTGTCGGCAAGCATCGGTGACTTGCATTAACCAACAATACTGACCTACGATTCGCTTTATCCGGACTTGTTGAATACGTACTTCTCGACCAACAATCCAATCACCCCAACAAGGACAGCAATCACCACGTCGCGTCCATCGAAGCATTGAGACTCTGGCTCGTCATCGTCGTCCACGTTCTCGAATTCATTGGGCTCGCGGGTCTCTTCGACCTCGGAAGTTTCTTCTTCAGCTGCCAATGTCTCGTCGACGGGTTCGAAATCGTCATTCTCTTCATCTTCTTCAAGTGGTAAAGCGCGAGGTTTGTGAAAGGGTGTAGCGGCGCGAACGGGTTTCTTTTTCAATGAGGCATCTCGAACTGGCGAACAGGCCTCTTCGCGCTCGAACTGCACTTCGCGTCGCTCGGCAGGCGGCGCCTTCTGAGTTTTGGGTGGCTTGGCCCGAACAGACGAGCTTGGTAAAAAGAACCCCCCCTTGTCGTCCATGAGACGGTGCTCCCGGAGCCAATCGGCCGCTTTCTTCTTCTCCTTTTGATCGTTTGACATTTCAAAGGTGGCTTTCGCCTTGGCGACCTTCAGCTTGAGGCTCTTAGACGGCATTGCTAGTGTTGACGATGAAAAGTACTGTACCAGGTACGGCGAGAAGCGAAGGACGACGAGAGGTCAAAGGGAAGCAAAGGACTTCGACAATAAATGGCAAGGCGGTTGTGTAAGTAAAGACGTGATTTGTGGAAGAGTTGTTTCGTGGCGTCTTCGGGTTTTTGGGCGCTGATGCCGAAGTTGCCAAACGGCTCTGCAAGACAATAATCGCCAGCCAGACTCGTGAAAGCTTTAATGATCAACGAATGACAGTCGAGGCAACTTTCAACAAAACGGGATTCCAATTCGTGGTTAAACCTAAATGGCATTGTACCCACGCCAAGGTACCGTACGGTACGGTACGGTACCAGGTAGCTACCGGTACAGTCTAAAAACTAATCTATCATAAGACTGGAGAGGATCAAAAAAGGTGGCTGTGGGCTCAGCCTCAGACCAGCATTACCAGCACGTACTCTGTTTTTGCTAATTACAAAGGCAGGTAACTGACTCAACTGATGTTCCCTAAGTAGCTCTGGTCTCAGTGACATTTTTTATACAGTGTAACAAGGTATACTAAAACAGTACTAAAATTTATTATTCTTGTAAGGCACCCTGCTTAGTGGACAGAATCTGGTCTCAGATGGGCTGCGTGAGCTCAAATCTTGGGCTAAAAAGTGAGCAAAACAGCCCTCACTTTTCCCTCAGAAAAGCTGATACGTACACATCCCACAACAAGAGGACAGCCAAAGCTGAACACCAAAGTGGACCAACTACTGCTAATACTGATCTCTCAATACATCGTTGATAACTAAACTACTACTTTCAATGCAACTGAAGTGTAGATCTGACGGTCCCATTCAATCACAGAGTACTTATGAGCCCACTAACGCAAGGATTGATGGATAGGAATGGTTCATCCAAGAAAATAAGGATTTTGCGGTGCTATTTAAACACTCAGCTACCACCAGGACAAGTCGGTCAGTTATTCGTAAGGGACTCCATTGCCACAACAAATTTAGAGAGCCAGCATTCCGTCACGCACTGTGGCAGACCTCAGTCACTGATTGACAACTTAACCAAGTTTGTTGTTGGACAGCTGTAATGTTTGTACTATGAGACAAGCCAGGTGGTCAGTTGGTTGCTTTGAAGCTACGTGATGATTTGCTGCTTGCCAGGGAAGGACTGTTGTGGAAGTGATGCCCTGGATTGACAGCGAGGGTGACAGGAACTATGGATTTATGTAGCTGTTTTACAAAGCATTATGTATGGTTTTGTTTTTGTTTATGGTTTAAATGGTAGAACTGATAGTTATTTAAGGTGCATTCATCGCTTTAATTCTTATTTAGTACTTATTTACTGGGAGACTTGATCCAAGCATCCAAGGCAACATCAACAATATTCCTCCAAATAGTATTCTTGGCTTTATAGTAGAGAGGTTTGCTTCCATAGGCAGCAACATTGAAGAAGACCTCATCTCTTACCTTTAGGTTCTGGCGATGCAAAAGGAAGAATCCACTGAAGTAGAGAGATGTACCAATATCCAGCTGTACAGCATCCACAAGACCACCATCTTCGTCCAAGGCAAACAGCATCTCCAAGCGGCCACTTTCTCCTTCCTTGAACCAGCCTTGCCCAGGCACATAAATCAACGTATAACTAACGTCACATTCAGCATGGAAGTGCTCGGTTTCTGCAGAAACGCAAAACAAAACGGTTGGGAAAGATGAGCTGCCGACGAAGCTCAAATCATTCTCCAACTTGGAGTTGCACTTGTGGGCTGCCCAGATCAAAGTATCGTTGATGATGCAGCCAGACTTGACAACACAGCGCCCTTTGGTTCGACTGAATAGATGTCCGATCGTCTCTGTCGCATCCTTCAAGGCACTGGCCAGTACTTTTTCATGGTCCATATTCTGATCAATCGACGCCTGGTCGTTTTTTCGGACAGAGTAGGGACCGACTGAACTAAAATTCTCGTGCTCGCTGACATTGCTCTGGCCTTTGGGAATTTCTCTGTAGCCATAGCCATAGTATCGTCCATTGGATCCATGGTGCTTGATGCTGGCTTGGGTGGTAGGGCTTTTGATTTTTCTAACTTCAGCCAGGAAGTCATCATCGATGACAACCACAGTGGAGGCTTTGGGAACCTGGCTTGGAATTTTGTATTTATTGTGCCAGACCGCAAGGAGTACCATTGCACCGTCTTCTTTGTCTCCCACTAAAACAATGTTCTTGAGGGTCCATGGGTGCCCCTTGGGAAGATCAGTTAGGTGGCTCTTATTCATTACGTAGGCACCACTACCTGATGGGTCAAAAAGCGTGCCAACAGCCACCACTCTGTATTTGATAGTTAGGAACCGGTCAAACTTATCTTTCTGCATTTGCTCCTCCTCTGCAGACATAGCTGGGACTTGTGGCTGCTGCCTTTTTTTCCTTTCAACAGTAGCAGGTACTAGCTGCTTAGAAAACACAGCTAGTTTGTTCCATTGTCTTGGAATAAATATATAAGGGATGGAGATTTGCTTAGGTCCTTGATTTAAGCCTTGCCTGTGGCCGAAGTGTTCTGAATGCTGCGCTGTTTGGCATTTTGACCTTGGCCTCTGAGAGCACATTGGAAATGGCCAAAGTAGATGTTTGTATCAAGATAGAAAGTTAGAAGGTAGAGAAACCATGGCACCAGAAAAGCAGAAGGGAACAGCAAATGGCAACAATCCCAAACAGACAATAAAGAATGATCTGGGATTTGAATCCAGCACAGCTCATTTTGATTTTGCATGACGTACTGAGAAACAAGAAAGATTTTTGAGCTTCCCTGCATGCAATAAAAAAATGCTCACCAGGACTAGAACTGATCACCTCAGGCCTGATTGAGACTGCCTAGACCAGTCTGACACTCACCTAAAGTTGTTACTGAGTCTGCAATCATATAAAAGAAAAGTTAAAAACAAGAGAACTCGTCAACAAAAGAGCAACGGATCAACACAGGTTACCAACAAAATAGTGCCAGAACTGGGGAAGTGCTAGATAGCTACCAGCCACAACGAGTCCACTGCGCGTGCGCGTTTAGGTATTCAATCAACTCTCTCTGCTCGTGAACAGTGGATCCTCGAACAAGAATCTCATCTTATGCGTAACTACTAAACATATAGTCACATGGTACCCAATCTTTAAGTTCTAAATAATAGCCCAGTGGATGCCCCGCCAGCAATTTTTGAGTATCTCTTAGAGAACAATCGCCACTTACTTTGGGAGACTCTATGCTCCTCTTTT
>CAICTM010001485.1:0-28346 GCA_903772945.1 Seminavis robusta
GGCGACGTTCCTTGTGATGTACTTCCAGTTGGCTTCGACCGGACGTCGTGAATCGCGTCAGATTGAAACAGAGCTGCGCAGGCGTTGCAGGAAGGTGGTATGAATCGTGGGCATTCATTGGGAAGCGAACCGCCGTGAGGACTCCATCCCAGGATCCGTTTACGAGGTCGTCTTGGCACTTGAAGTTTTTGAACAGCATCAAGTTCGTGGTTTGATGAGCACCTCGACCATGGAGTTGGCTTGAGGGGGTTGCGCGTGTGATGAACTTGCGACGAAGTCCATATTCACCCGGAGAGTCTTCCTGACCTCTAACGCGGAACTCATCCTATTCCATGATATCCTCAGCCGGCCATGGATACCGAGTTAGCCACGTTTGTTCTGACGATGGCTACTTCGTCTGCTGCCTTGGAGCAGATCTCTGCAATCTCGAATCATCCGGTTACGGGATCAATCATTGTCAGCAATGAAGTTACAGGAATTCTTTTTCTTAGGATCCCGACGTTGTAAGGCCTATCAGGTCAATACATAGTCTTTCCCAAGGGATCTCCTCGCAAGTCTTTGGAGGCACAATCCCAGCTTACGCGTCTTTGGTTTTGTTCATCTGGCAGCTTTGGCAACGCTGACATACGGCCTGCACAGTCTTCGCAGTCCTTTCAGGTGTAGTGTTGGCTGATGGTTTGTTCTGTGCGAGTCTCGCCAGGATGCATCAGCACACCATGGTACCATTCGACTAGCTTCTTCTGCATAGGTCTTAGGTACGACGATCTTATCGTCCTTAACTACTAAGTCGTAAGACTTATCCCCTCTGGGGAAAGATTGCTTCTGTAGTCGTTTGGCTTGTCCCTGAGAGTTTCTTGATATCGTTGTCGTCTTTCTTGACGATGTTCGATCTCGGGAACGAGAGAGGGAACTCGCTAGGGAATCCTCTTCGTCTGCACCATGAGCTCAGCGTATCTCGTGGCGTCCATTTGTTTGAAGAACCGTCGTTGTTGAGATGTTAAGTCTCGACAACGCATCAGCAACGATGTTCTGTTCGCCCTTGATGTACCGTAGTTCAGGGCCGTATTCTTCCAGAATAAGGCGCCATCGCATTAGCGATCGGTATTGAAGTTCTTACATGTAAGATTCTTGTGGTCCGTATGCACAACGATCTTCTGTCCCAGAAAAATGTTACGGAACTCTTTTAGAGTTTCTACGATACTGAGAAGTTTCTTCTCGGTAACGTGTAACGTGTCTGAGCAGGGTTGAGCTTCCTGCTGTAGAAACGCGATAGTGTCCCTTCTGGGAAATTACTGCACCTAGTGTAGTATCACTCGCATCCGTGTGATAACGAATGTATCGTTGAAGTCAGGTAAGCGAGCAAGGTTTCTTTGTGATGTCTTCTTCATCTTGCTAAACCTTGTCGTGTTCGGCTTCCCATTTCACTTCGTTGTTTTGGAAGTCAACGAAGCGAGTGGGCCAGTACATTTGATCGTCTAATCCACATGTCTCGATAGTAGTTCACTAGTCCAATGAATCTACGGAGTTCTTTTTCTGTTGGTAGGAGGAGCGATATTCTGGATCGCGTCTATTTTCTTGGTTATAGGTTGGATCCCTTCTCGAGTAATCCAGTAACCTAAGTATTCAAGTTCTCCTCTCGAAGAAGGATTGGTAGCATTGATCTTAAGTTCGGCTTCTCGAAGCCTTCGGAGAACTTCATCCAACTTTTCAACGTGATCTGCCAGATCGCCGTTAGTTAGGATGAGTAGATCATCAATGTATGCACGACGTATTCAGGTCGTGCATTAGTGTTCCCATCTTCTCTTGGAAAGTGTCGGGACTATTACATAACCCATTGGCAACCTTGGTATCGTCTTTCCCCACGGGAGTACGTGGTACAGAGTTGCTTCGAGTGAGGTGACAGCTCGATGGGATAGTATCCCATGTTCAGGTCTAGACTATAGCGTACTTGAATCCATCTAGATTCAAGAGCATGTCCTGTATTTTTTGGGATAGGATAAGGTTCCGCTTAATCCTTTTGTTCAGTTCCCGGAAATCAGAGATGAATCGTACAGATCCATCTTCTTGGGAATGATAAAGTTGGTGCCGCCCACTCGGAACGGTTTACCTTCTTGAGTACTCCTGCCTCGCAGAGAACGTTCAACCTCCATTTTTAGAGTGTTGGTATGGACCCGTGGAATAGGATAAGCCCTGGCATGATAGGGTTTAGCATCAGGGAGAAGTTCTACTTCGTATCGTCCATCTGCCACTTTCCTAAAGTACCATCGAATAGGTCAGGTACTTCGTCAGTAAGGATGAAGCTGTTCCTTCTCTTCCGTGTTTAAATGATCTGACTTTGACTTGGCAACCTGCCTTAAGTCAGCTTTTTTGTATTTCGCATCAAGAATCTCTTGAGACGATCTGCCTGTCATCAACAGCAGTAGGATCGGAATGAAGAAGTTCTCTTCTTCATTGGTTCGCTTCTTTCATAAGAATAGATGCGCCGTCCCACTCCACTGACATGGTAGTGAAATCGAACTTAATCCTAAAGTCAGGAGAGAATGTCTCGACCTATGATCATGTCATACGCCCCCAAGCTCTTGGTGATGTGTAAATCCCACTCGATAATTTATCTTCGGGAATTCAGGAATCATGAATGCACCTTTGCACTTCGTGCTGGTGTTTAATTCTCCTGCAGGGGTATCCACATTGTTTGGACCCCCCAAGATCCTTCATGCGTAATTTCTTAGCATGAGGTTGAGCAATCAAGTTCCGGATGCTCCTGTATCCAGTAAGCAACGGAGTGTAATGGGTTTTGGTTTCCCTTTTTCTCGTTGTTAATCTAACATAGACGATGGGTTTGAGGTCTCTTGTCTGCGACGTTTACGAGGTGGTTGCCACGGACGAGGTTAACGATGCTAAATAGATCATCAGAGTCTATTGACAGCTTCTAGGCAATCATTAATTTGCCGTAGTGTTCACAGTTGCAAACAATTCTTGTTTACTAGTTAGTGAGATATCTTCATCACTTTGGTATGAAAATCGGAACATGGTTCCGTTGAGTCATCATCCTGGCCTAATCCCAGATAGAGATATTCTCCATCCAAGTGATTGAAATTGATAGAGGAGTTGTCCTCATTGTCAGAGTCTTCTGATTTGCGCTGGCAACATGGTTGCGAAGTTTGCAAGTGGTTGCACAGTATCGTCGATCTCGTTTTCTTCGTCATTGTCGACGAGAGGAAGAAAGGGTTTGTCACGCAACTGTTTCTCGAAGTTGCGGGACGCATGCTTTCCTTGAGCCATTCTTCATGGTGAAGGAATAGGTTGAGGGAGCTGAAAGCTAAGTGTTTGTTAACAAAATGCACTACGCTAAAAGCTAGTGTAAAGATCTTTCGAGTGTTTTGAGTTTGAGAGAATGAAAGTTATGAGAGGATTAGAAAGCTATGAAAACTAATCAACGAGAGAGATCACAATCAAGGGATCGTAGATCTGAACTCCCGCGGGAGACTGTAAAGTGTGATAGAGTAGGTTGTGGTAGTAATCCTACTCTTCCACGATCCAAAAACGGAACGCGTGGAAGATTCGTCTAGCATTTATCTAGTAGCGTGGAATCTCTCCACGCCAGCTAAATATCTAGCGCAATGTTTCACCATCGACCTAGTATGACTAGCGGTCATGAGAACCCTGTCTCAATGACTATTCACGAGAGACTCAGTCATGAGTCGAACTCAAACCCTATCTAGGATCGAGTCGCGAAAAAGGCTAAGAGCCGTGTATTGCAAATGGAAGGAACGACAATACAGGTTTGCCAACAACAACAATGTGTCCGACCGCATCGTCACTGACGCACAACAAGAAATGTTCCGAGTTTAAGGAGATGATTGAGTTTGCCATCAAGAATGCTGAGGCCATCAAGAGCTTTGGACCCGGGCTGGGACTCGTGGGCCACTTTGTGGAAATGATGGCCGCTGCCCATTGTTACGTGCATGAGATGGATGTTGACATGCAGCGATTGCTTTTGAAGAGGAAGTGGTTTCTTACATTGTGCCATGATGTGTGGGAGTCTAAGAACAAGGAGGTTTTAGGAGTTTCCCTTGGATTCTACAGCATTGGAAGGAAGAGACACTTCTTGATTCCCATTGCTCTGCATGTGATAGATGACAAGTGTGCTGAGCCGACTGCTGATTTGGTGGAGAACATCCTTGCTGCCACTGGGATTGACAAAGAGCAGATCCACAAGGCTTGTAACGACACATGCTACACTGCGCTCAAGGTTGGTAGGCTCCTCGCAGGAGAGAATAGGGTGTGCACCATGCACCAGATACAGTTGTACATGGATCATGTCATGTGACAAACAAAACATGTCGCAAGCAACCGCAACTCACACGCCATTGGTGCTACTTATCCCTAGTCCTGCACTTGCCAATCTGTCGTAATGTGTCTCATCACCAAGCCTATTCTGATTCACTAGTGTGCGCATGACGCCTTCCGTCGCTGGGAGTGGGTCTCCATATCGATAGAAATTCTGGAAGGCCGTAAATGTACTCATCGCCTCAGCATGTTCTTGTTCGAGCTCCATCCGCTCTTCTGCCGATGCGTCCATACACTCTACAGTGCCCTGGTCCCAAGCGGCAGCACTTCTCTTTCTTGCATTCCCACTGCCAGATTGTGCATCGTTTGATTTGGGATCAGCCTTGTCGTCTTGGCCATCGTTTAGACCACGCTTCTTAACGGCACCGATAATCTCATCTTCGTATGATTCGCCAATAACAAAGCCCCCGGCCTCGAACTGCGTTGAGTTCAAGTCTTCTGTCCTTTGCGACATCATATGGAGCCATGCCAGAATACATACCATACCACCAGGTTTCACCTCTCGATGTGAAAGGTAGGCCTTTCCTTCTGAAGAGAAATGTACCGGGATGTGCATGCAGAAACAATCACAGAGGGCCGACAAAATCGCATGGTTTTTAAAGAGCCTTTGCGTTGGGTCGGCTTTTACGGATCTAGCCAGTGACTCGCCAATCAGCTGCGACTTTGTTGGCACCACAGAATTCTTGAGTTTGTCCATTGCAGCCTTCATTTGGATGTTGTATAGGCACCCAACGAGTTGTCTTTTCTTGGACTCCGTTGCCGGGACATTAGTCACCATCAAATCACTCCTGATCACAAGTGTTGTCTCTCTGCCTGTTCCGTCTGCGTTTTCTCTCTCCCCCTGCTTCCTGAGATACTCATTGCATATCTCTACGACGACCCTCATATTTGCCGCTGGTGTGTCTACGTTGACCACCCGCAATGAATTGTCATCATGGAGAGACTCTACGAGCTCAGCCAGAAAATGTTGAAATAATGCCTGTGCGTGAGTCTCGTTCGTCCTGGCTGAGCCAAGTCTACTCAAAACATGCTGAACCAGCCACTTGCAGCCGTTTCGCATGAATTGGCAGCTTCGATTCCCAACCTGTTGGCAACTTGAGAGATTTGACAAATGCAGAGTGGATTTCCATGGGATATCCCTTAACAAAGGACGGATCTTCAGCACTTGCCAAAGGGTTGTTCATAAAACCAAACCTGACACATTCGACATTGGTCGTTCCATTTTGAAACATCATGAACCGGCCCCCGTCCCCATCGATATTACTGGTTGCGGTCCTATTGCTGTAGAGTGCGGTGGTCTGTTGGAGGGTCTCGTATGACTGGTCATTGTTCTGTGCGTACTGCCATTGATCTCTCTTATCGTCTAGAATAATAGTCGGCGATGGGTGGGCAAGGAAAGCTGTCATTAGTCCGTCAATCTGTTCCGGTCTGTGACCAGGGGTCTTTGGGAGCTCCGTTAGCATATTCGAAGCATCTTTTGAAAGAAGCAATTTGTCCATTTCGGAGAGTTCTTTGTCCTTTTTGGAATGTTCTCTGTCCTTTTCGAACGTTCTTGGTAATTTTCGACCGCCCAGCCGACCACAGTGTTGACTATTTCTGGATTTTTATCCTTCAATACATGCTGGATGGCGGCGAAAGTCTTTTTTGTTGCAACGGCCGGTGCCAGCACTTCGATTGGCACCATTTGCTTCGGTGGTAATGCCGATTCCAGCAGTTCCTTTATTCGACCATAGAGGCCAGCCACATCACTGCCATACAGGTACTCTGATGACTCGTTGGTGTTGCTACCATCATTTTGTGCCCGAGACGAAGCATCCGCACCGAACACAGCAGATTCTGTGGTGAATGACAACCCAACCAAACTGGGAAAAAGATGTCCGAATCGAACAGCCTTTTCTTTTCTTCATCCTTCAGAGACATCGTTTTGTTGTGCTCAGGCTACCGTACCGTACGTTGCCAACGTTGCTTTCTTCAATGGTTACAAGGTACCCATGGTGCTCGGTTACCGTGATGAACGTGAATTGCAACGATTGATTGAATACTGTAGGTGCAGCAATAAATAATAAATAAACTATAAAGGGGATTACATGAAAGTAACGTCACTAGGTAACGCGTGATTGTAGAAAGTGTGCAAAGGATCCAGTGGTTCTGGACGTGATGTAGGCATATACGGGCCGGCGAGTACTGAGGATGGGGAGGAGCCAGAGGAATATAAGGAGCAAGATTGGCGTGTAATGGCGCGTTGGAAGTGTTGGGAAGGAGTCGAGTCAGTTGTTCGGTTTCGTGCAGTCTAATATCTAACATCAGAAATGAGCCAACCTGCGAGGTTTTTTTCACTTTGGCCAGATCATCTAGTCTACCTTGGTTATTTTATCCTTCTTGGCTGTGTCCTCCTGATTGGGGTGACAGTTGGTTCCATCTGTGGTACTGGAAAATGCACCGTCAGCAATGGAGATATGGAGACTCAGGCTCCCACTACTTCCATTCGGTTCTCTGTTCCCACAGAAATCGAAGACTACATAGTTGAGAGTTTTGGGCATGATTATTTTCCCACAACCAATGGAGATGTGGAGCTAGAGCCTGGGCATCCACGCAACCAGGCTCTCAAGTAGATTGTGTTTGAGGATCCCTTGCAGCTAACCCCGGACGCTGATCATCTTCTCCAGAGATTCATCATGGCATTGACCTACTTTCAGACTTCTCAAAACACTGATTGGTGGATATGCAAACCATCTATGAAAACTGAAATTTGTTGGATAGATTTGCGGGATCATGAACAACAGGCCGCCAGTCATTGGCTAACTCGAGTTCATGAATGTGAGTGGGCAGGGGTATACTGTGAAGGCGACACTATGAATATGACTGCCTTGGAGCTTGGTGAGTTCATGTTGTGTGTCGTTTTGGTACCCACTTCCTTCTGTCCGTGTTCTGAACATTGTTGCTTGGAAAAGAGAACGTTGGATTGAATGGCCTTTGCCCATGGAACTAGCAAGTCTTCCAGAATTGAAAAGATTACACCTGTCAGGGAACCTTCTGCATGGAACCATTCCCATTTCATACAGCAGCTTTCCTTCCCTTACATCAGTTCGCCTCGAACACAACAACATATCAGGCAAGATTCCTACAGAATGGTTTGGAACCAGGCTCGAAGGAGCATTCTTCACAAACAATTCTCTAATCGGAACAATACCAACAGAGGTTGGACTCTTTGATACAAAGTTTTTTCACTTTGGGTCAAACAGCCTATCAGGTTCCATCCCTACAGAATTGTTTGGACCAAGGGAAGGAAACACTGTTTGTTTAGCTTTTGATGACAACTTGGTATGGAATCATCTGAGCTATTCTTGAATTTTCAACGTCCAGAGCCACAGTTGTGAGCATTATGTACTCATATCTGCCTTCACTCTTCTTGTAGCGTATACCGGGACTCTCCCCGCTGAGATTGGTAGATTTCATGGGAGCAATGCTGTTATCATTTACTCTTCGGAGGAAATTCGTCAAGCGGGAACATCCCATCAGAGATTTCACTCTTGGGGGGTTCGCTGCGAGATCTTTTGCTCAGTGGAACTGCCCTAAATGACATGCTACCAGAGGAACGCTTTGCCACTTGCACATAGATCTATGGCTTTGATGTTTCAAGCTCTGATTTGACGGGCACGATCAGCACCAGTTGGAGCAAATGACAAGACTACGATACTTTGACATCTCCAACAACAGGTTTCATGGTACGATTCCTCAACAGCTTTCCGCCCTGACTGAGTTGAGGAAAGTCCATGTGAATGGCAACAATCTCTCTGGTTCCATTCCACCCTCTGTTTGTGCTCTGGCGGACCCGAAAAAGACATTTTTGAAGTGGCAGCTGCTTGTTTGCCCACTGATGAATTACACGATCCTTTGGTAGAGTGCTCTTGTTGCACTGTATGCTGTGATGGAGAATCCAGGGATTATTGTCTCACACAGTAGCAACCACTTGCCTTACCGCAACAGCTAGAAAGCTTTTTGCCCGGGTATGTGTTTCTACTTGCTACTGTAGCATGAACATAAGACCAAAGCCACCTACATCTGTTTCTCCATACCCATTATATTACGAACGTTGCACTGTCCATAGAACGCCGTTCACAAAGGCTGCTTTCACAAATTTAGTGCTAGGTCTACTAGCTAGCGTGTGCCGGCTGCTTTCTTGCATCGCTACATGTATCTATCTGCCCTCTGCTGCCCTGCGAGGTGGATCCACAAACCAAGCGTAGTATCCAGCCACACAGACCACACTGGCAATGGCGAGAAACTTGGCATCAGGTGGCTCCGTTCCTCCCTTTGGTGGGGCCATTCGGTAGAGCAGGCCTTTCTTCTTTGTTGGAGGCGGTGGTTGCTGGTCAGCAGCAACAGCAGTGTCGTTCTTGGAAGACTTGGATGACAAATACCGATTAAATTTTGTTCCTCTTGAATAGAGCCGTCGCCCTTGCGAGCAGAGTGCTTGTCGCGAAAACATTCTTGCTTGGAAGAAGTACCACTGGTAGCTAGGAATAATCTGATGAATCTATTGTATGTGCTATGCGTGATAGATAAAAGATACCGTACCGACACATGCAATACGGTATGACATGAAAGCCGTCAACTCCACTGAATGCTTGTCATCGCGAGGGGTGTCTGTTGGTGGAAAAGATGTATTGGCGTAACAGGCTGACGTACAGACGCCAAACCTCATTTTTTGTGCAGTCTGAGAACAGAGCAATGCAGAAATCACCCTCGGGTTCAAACGGTATCTGTAAACAGCTCCTGGCACTAGCTACCTGGACCGTAGTTGTAACCTTGTCTGGAAAAGAAAGAAGATATGCTTTTGCCTACAGGTGCATATAGAAAAGCAGCTTGTCTACAACGTGACATAACCCGGTATCATAGTCTATTTATTTGCTAGCACAAGTGCTGTTTGAAACTGCAACGGTTCCAAATACAATACAATTCGGTTCTCCGTCTAGCTGAGCTATTTATTTGGGCATGTTGTAATGAAACTCCTGCATCAGTTTGGGATCCAAATAATAGGCCGCATATTGCAGATCCAACGGTGTGAATCCTTGCAATCGCAAAAGGGGATTCCCATAGTGTATCATGGATTCCAAATATCCATTGCGAGCGGTTTTTTTGTCCTTTTCCTTTTCGTGAGGAAAACTGTGACTTTCCTTGGTGGATTGGGCCCGTATCCGCACCGTTTCGTCCACGAGCCGTCCGCCGGCACATTCGCACACTTGTTGGATCATGGCTTGGGGATGAAACATCAAGTCTTCGAGGCGCAAAAAAATGCGATTGGTAGCCAGCACAGCATTTTGTTCTTGTTGATTGTAGTAGTATTCTCGATGCCAGTCATTGTAAAAGTGCACCATGGAGAGATGATATCGTTTCCGCTCGCTATAAATGATTTGCACGGGGAAAAAGTGCAGTTGCAGTTCGTCGATTGTCAATGGCAGAATGTCACCCGTTTGATTCTTCTTATGATTCCACGCGTGCACTACGGCCGGAAGTGGATTGTTTTTCAACAGTGGGTACGTTCCTTCATTGGGCGTCCCGGGTGGAAATTCCAAATCTCCTGTTGGGAGTTGATCTGTGACGGGTCCAAAATTCTTGTCTCGAAACTGCTCCAGTTCGTATTGGGTCGGCCACAGGGCTGGACAATGATTGTCGGGACTATCGATGGGCAAAAATTTGGGCCAATGGGCCGTGTAAAAGTTGTGACAGAGGGATTTCATCCAGAGAAAGGGATCTCGAATCATGACAATGGGTAAAATCATGTGACTCTTGTCATTGCCACGTTCAACGAACCATCCTTCTTGTTGTGGAGGAGGCGCGTGTTTTCCTTGTGGCATTTGCCACATAATGCCTTCGCCAGCTTTTGGTAGATTATTGTTGGTCTCGTGTTGCGGAATGGCACAATTGTGCAGCAATGTATCCGCCAACAAATTGGTTCCGGAATTGAACATGCCCGCCACGGCGAGTGCTTTGCCCCATCCTGCTGTGGCCGCGGCCGTTTGAAAAGCTCGACACGTTTCTGGCGTTGCTCCTTGGAGCCGTGGTTGGTCCCCGTACATGGATGCCACTTGCGCCCAAGTGGGCAACAAATTGTAGTGTTCGTAACTCAGGGTCGTCAGACCGGCATGATTGCGCAGCAACAAGAGCAATTTTTCCTTGTCGTGGCCGTTGTGTTGTGATAGATCCAAAAAATGTTGAATGGGTTGGTCTTCTTGTTCTTGTAAATCCTCTTGTTTTGGTTGTGGGGATGCCTGTTGTTTGATGTCAATGGGTGGCTTGGGCTGGGTATCCGGTGTCGAGGAAGGTTTGGATTGTTCAGCTGATGATACAGTAATCTTTTGTTGTTGTGTCACATTTTTGACGGCGTTGATCTCTCTACTGCTATTACTAATAATGGTGGAGTTGGACCAGACTTTCCAAAAATCATAATCGGAAACCAAGACAAGACCAACTCCACAGATCAAACAAAGCGGCACGCTCAGGACAACCGAACGTTTCCTATGGATAATCTTCTGACAAGTAGTACCCTCCACTGCAGGCGCTGCCGATGGTGTCCCTCCCTTGCGTCGGGGGCCTTTCACCATCTCGATGATTGATGGAAAAACCACAACTCAAAGAAAGTTTGAATGATTCGATCGAGAGATGAAAGAAGAGATGAAGATGACTGCTGTGACTGTCAATGACCTGTCTGTGTGACTGTCAGTTCCGAAGGCGGTTCAGGATTCAGGATACCGGTAGCGTTGATGACGTGGCAAAACAAAGAACAAAGAAATGAAGTCAAGATCATTGTGCAAACCACCCACAACACAACGCTCTCTTTCACTTCTTCTTCATCACCCCTGACCTCCGAGAACTATACTAAATCCGATAGACAATGAGATCAATAATGTCAACCAGGACCTTTGTTGTTTCCGCCTTGGTGGGAACCTGTTCCCTTTTCACAAACGCCTTTGTGTTTCCTCGAGCCATGCCGCAAAAGACGACTACCAACCTGGACATGTGCATCTGCATCGACTGTGCCCGAGTGACCAACTGTCAAGCATACCATTTTGTAGAATCCAAGCACAATCAGCCACATATAAGCAAAAGTCCAGTGAGTTTCTAGTTAGCTAGCTTATCGCAATTTGGAAGCATTTGAGTCCATGTTCTGTTTTTTACTCTCTTTCATGCTCACTCTCAACTCATTCCCGCCGCTGATTGTATCCTTGGTTTCCCCTTTTTTATTGTTTTTCGGATACGACTGTACAGACATTCATGCCCCAACAAGGATCCCCCACAATACACGTCAATGTGAGAACCATTCGTACACAAGAAGATCGTCAAAAAGAAATGGAACGCATGTGGAGCGAACACGAGACCGAGACCGCCAATGCCATGGCCAAGGCAGAACAACAGCAAGACAATGACAATAGTGAACCACTCGTGGGAGAAACCAAATATGATCTCAGCCCCACCACAACCACCGAATACGATGTCGTCAAATGCGCCGATTATCAACACGACCAGGATTGTTGGATCCGAAACATGCCACAGGAAATCAAAGATGCCAATCCACAATTTGTGCCGAGTTAGCTAAGTTAGTTAGAATAAGAATGAATGCGTTGTATGGGAGATGCAACGAGCCATGCCATGTTCGTAGGCATTCTCAATCTCCACGCAGAATGGCCGTTCTGGGACAATGTCATGGAAGATAGCTGGCTAGCGATAGCCGTCTTTTCCCCTCTCTCCGTGCTAAAATCTTTACGTTAGTTGTTGCTGCTGTTCAAGTGAGGAGAAGTACACGCGTCTTTCCTCTTCAGGCTGTGGCATCGGACTGGCAAGGGCGCTGACCCGCAACAGGTTCAACTCTCTTGGTTTTCAATTTGCCGTGTCATTCTCGTTGGGATCTGACTCTGCTTCTTCTTCTTCGGCTGCAACAACATCCTCCTCCTCTGCCGCCTCTGCTGCTACTAACAATTGCGGATACAACTGCAACGTCCGTTCGGAGCAGGCACGAGCCACATCGACAATGGACACGGTCTTTTTGTAGTGTGCCACAGCCCGTGCCACAAAGGGCCACAATCCCGCATGATAAAAAGCATCTCGCCCTAGCAAATTGGCAATTTCGGCAGGAATGACATGCGACGTCATCAAGACGAGTTTGTCGAGTGGCAAGTCAAAGGCACATTCGTGCAAATGGCCTGCCTTGGCAAAACTGACGGATCCATCGAGACCAATCGTCAAATGAGGGCATGCTTGGAGAAACGATAGCATATGAGACGCCAGACCGGACCAATTGGCCAACACAATTTGTAACGTGGGAAACTCGGTGGTGGCGTCAGTCAGAATGGTCTGCAAATCCAACAAGACGTGGGCATAGTCCGTGCCGGCAATTTGGTCCAAATCCAATCCAGCAGCTCCCGGCAAGGCTTGAATCTGTACCGTCACTCCGGCTTGTCCGGCAGCTTTGCAAGTGGCAATGACCCGTCGTTTTTGGGATTCCTTGTCACAGCCGGGTCGTTGACAAATAGTATAATCGAGAATGGCCCAATAACCCACAATCTTGTCGGGATGATCGTGGAGTGTTTGTGTTAACGAATTCACGGCGGCATCCATTTCCGAGTCATTGTAGAGAAAATCGCGCGCCAAACCAATCATGTACCACGTGTGCGCTGGCAATGGAATATCGTTGTTGTTAGGACAAATCCACGGTCGATTGGGTTTGAGCAGTGTTTGGGAAATCATACCTCCCAAATTGGTGTGACGTTGGGCATCGATCAGCGCTGTTTGAACCTCTTGAAAGGCTTCTTTTTGCGAAATTTTGGTTTTTCCTCGACCCTGTTTGCAGTAGTCCATGGTCGATGCAATGTCACACGCCACATCATAGTACCGAAAATCGCAGGCATTCAGTTCGGGTGGATACTCCAACAGACTACTACTACTACTGTCTTGTTGTGGAGTACCATATTTTCTCGCCTGATACAATTCCTTTTCGTGATTGACATTGCTCTTCTTTTTGAACCGCGACATGCCACGACCATCGTCTCGCACTCCCGGACATTCTCGTCGCACATGACCGACGTCGCCACAGATATGGCACTTCATGCGCGCACGTCTCTTTTCGGCGGCTGCCTTTCGTTGCAATTCGCGACGCGCTGCAAAATCCAAGTCTTTCAGGTTAGTACCAGCATTGCTTTTAGGAGGAGACTGTGCTTGGACATCTTCCTTATCGTTGTCGTCGTCGTCGTTCTTGGGACGATGGCGGCGGTTCTTTTTGCCCATGGTGGATGAGAATGAGAAAGTGTTACAGTTGTTGTTTTTGTAGAGAAGGAAGGCAACCAATGTGGAGACTTGTTATTATGATCACCTCGAGGCAAGCAAGGTCCTCCAACAGCATGATATGGAGTGTCAACACCCGCAATTGCGAAGATACGAAGATACTCTTCGATCTACTTTCACAGAGATTGGGGAAATATGTTGATGAGAACATATTACCTTTTCTCCCTATTTGTTGGCGTGGTTTCCGAAATCGCAGTGTGGTCATCATGCCGGCAGCCATCCTGCGATGGTGCCCATTCATTATTTCCGATACTACGTGTAGTACCCCCGGCGTTACATACAACTTACATGCCATAGAGACGACACAAAACAAACAAACACAATATGTTTGCCTCCATGTCCAAAAACAAGGATGAAAATAATAATGGCAGTGACAAGGGCAAGAAGCGTTTCAACATGATTTCTATTCCTCAGAAGTTTGAATGGACGGGGATATCATCCATCATTTCACAAGACAACAATAAACACCACCATAACAATAAACCTACTGATGCTGATACGGATACTGATGATATTTTGACCATTATGGAGGGACTAATCCTCTGGAATGTCCTTGGGTTTGCATTGGCGGATACCAAGGATTATGTTTGCTTTTCGGCCGTCAACAAGGAATGGAATCAAGTGGTACGAACGCTGGTGCCACCCGTCATGTACCAGATCAAGGCCGTGTTGGACCACAATAATAACAATAAGAGCCGCGATGAGCTAATACTTCAAGTCAAGGATTTGGAACTATTGACTGCCGTTCTGGAAATGGTACCCGACAAGGACTCGGCCATTTATCGACAGGACAATCGACGACAACACTTGGAGTGGCCTCATTTGCAACCCCCATTTGCCATGATTGTCATGCGATTTGTGTTTGCCGCATCGACCAAACGAAATAAGTTTTCCTCCAATATGTATGAAATGGTCTGCTGTTTTCTGGAAAAAATATCCATCCAGACAGCACACCAAATGATCAAGACATTTTACAACAACAACAGCAACACGGCAAATATTTTGGAGAATCTCGTCCAATTGTGGGTGACGTGGGAGGGGATGGTCGGCATTGTGGAGGCTATTGCCGGTCATCTCAGTCGATATTATGCCGCGCAAAACAGCCTATTGTCATTGACCCAACATGCCCGCCACTGCTTTGTCGCAGTCCTCTTGTCGGGTCCCGAATTCCCCTATGGGCTGGCGGAACTGTTGGGGCACATGCAGGGAACAAAAGTACTCAACAATATGCCAAGGGATCTGGTGCTGCGAGCCTATCATGCCAGTATCGCCATTGCATCGTTTCCTACAGAATTACAACAACACTGGGACCAAGTGGGGGGCTTTGGGGTAATCCTACAGGCTTACAACCAAATAAAAGCCCAAGTGGAAGAAAGCATTCTTCCATCAGAAGAAGAAGAAGAAGAAGAAGAAGAAGAGCAAATAGCGCAGGTTGTTGGGCAGCCACAACACCAAGAAGAAGAAGAGAAAGCTAATTTCCATCTCACACTCATGTTCCCCAATGGAACCAAGCTGAATGCTCTACATCATTTTGTAGAGTCCAGTATACTCTTGAAGAATATGCACTTTGCAAATGGGGATGCTATTCGATGGCATGGAGATGAGGATATTCCACATTTTGTTAAGGCATTGGTGTTTTATGCCCTGGATGAAAAGACTCCGATGCCTCCCACTTTTCCAGCACCACTTCCACATGGTGTACACCTCACATCTATCCTGGGGGCGGAGAATGCACAGTTTGCAAGGTTGGTGGAACCGCACTCCGCCCAGGAGCTGTTGGTTCTCATTCATTTTTGCAGCTTTTTGAACTTGGAAAAGCTAGCGACATTGTGTGGCATGGCGATTGCCTTGAAGATTAGGGAAATGAATCCAGCGGAACTTCGGACAATAAATCTGACGAGAATAAATGAATGATCTGTATTATAGACCTCTTTTGAGGTTGGGCCAGCTAGATTAGAAAATCCAATGCACCTTCTCTGACTCTATAGCTCGCTAGCTAGGTTTGTCACTATTTACTCTTGGTTGGTTTGTTCTTCTGTTGTTATGGGATAGCTACTAGTAGTTCATCAATCTTGTTCTGAAGCAACCTTACTTCCGCATGATCCACACCTGGAAGCGATTCTTGGATGTGCAAGGCCTGCCGAAAGTGGTGCAAGGCAGCTTCTCTGTCCCCCATCTTTTCCAGTGTTGCGGCCACATCAATAATTGTTTCCGCATGGTACGCCGGTTTGAGCTCCACACGGATGGCTATCTCCGCAGCAATCTTGAAAAAGTCAAGTGCGCCCCTATAATCCCCACGTTTCTCTAGCAATTTCCCCAAGCTCGTGTAAGACTTGGCCGTGTCCGGATGGTCCCTCCCACGCACCAATTCTCGTATTGCGAGCGCCTTTTGGTGCTCTTGCCAAGATTCCTCGTAATCGCCTCGGTCTCGAAGAAGCATTCCAATACTGTGATGCGAACAAGCAATATCCGGATGGTTGTCGTTTCCCAGTGCTTGTTGTCGTATGGATAACCCCTTTCGATAGGCAACGAGAGCCCCGTCAAAGTCCCCTTGATCCTGCAGAATCTTTCCAATATTGTTGTGTGAAGCGGCTACATCCGAATGCTGATACCCGAGCACCGCCTCACGAATCGAAAGGGCTGTTTGATGTTCTTCCAATGCACCTTCATAGTCGCCCTCTTCACGCAAGAGTCTTCCAATGTTGTGGTGCATCCACGCAACATCGGCATTGCGATGCCCGGATTGAGATGCCGCGGTTGCTTTTCGAAGTTCCACCAGTGCTGCCTTGTTCGCCCCCGTCCTCATTAAGCACCACGCAATTCTGTTGCGTGCGGCTGCCACGTCAGGATGGGAATCACCCAATACGTCTTGACGAATGGCCAGTACGTATTGAAACTCGTCCATGGCGGGTCCGTGTTCACCATTCTCGAGCATGAGGACACCTAATTTGTCGTGTTGGTTGGCGTGATGCAATCCATCTACATTGCTGCTGTCACTAGTAGTACATGAGTACAACTCTCTCCGAGACTGTGACAAGCGGCAAACGGTGTGACGGATCCAGCTGCGAAGAAGCTCATTGACTTTTTGATTCATGACCTTGAACCCACATTGTTTCGCCACCAGTTCCAAAATGACAACTCGATCCCGTTCTATGGATGCTAGAGCGTTTTCAATTTGCGTTTGCCCCAATGCTTTGTAGAGTGATTGAAGCCCCTCCTGGTGATTGTCGTTATCATTTCCCAAGAGATCCTGCTGGAGTGCTTGTTTCTCGGATGGCGGCATGACCACGGTGGTTTGGCAATCCTTGACATGAGCTGTGTAGAGTTCGTACACCGACCATATTCGTTGTAGATAGCGAGGATTGTTCCATGGGGACATCATCGCGAGGACATGGCCAATTGAAACCACACGCAGTCCAAACTCGGCAAAAAAGTCCACTTGGGGCTCGAGCATTCCCGACCGTTCTGATTTCTTTTGCTGCCACACACGGTGTTGATTGACACATAGGAAGCAAATCCAAACAAACGTCTGAGTGGGATCTCGATTTGTAGTATAGCAAAAGTCGACCAAAGTATCAATGATATCCCCAATTCTGTACCCTGGACAAATGAAATGAAGGAAGGAACAAATTGGAAGAAGGAGCATGAATATGTGAGTCTGTCTGTTCAGAACAACTTTGGTTCCTCCACTCTGCAAGCTCTCACCCCAAGTATAGCTCAACATCACGTTAGCTTGTCCCACACTGATGCCATCATCATCGACTCCATGGACATATGCCGCTCCCATTCGCCCATCAATCGGACAGCAAACATGGTCGGCTTTTCGTCGAATCACTCCAGGAGCTTCCTCGTCCAAATTCTCAATGTCATAGACAGTAGAGTCTCGGCTCAACCCTGGAGTGGCCAACACTTCTTGCAAGAATGTACTGCGAAGATAGTGAACACTGACAGCCAATGTGGAACGTTCCATATTCCATGGCCGGCCTAACTATAGGGCATCAGCAAAAGATTGACTTCCATAAGCCAAAGCTGTCCGGGACGCCAAATTTAAGTAGATTTTTTCTTTTTTTTAAAGTAAAATTGTCAATCAATCTTTTCAGTCCGAATTCCGAATGGAATTCATTCCACTCACGTTTGACTTTACCGGGCCTGCGCTGCACTTGATAGAGGTACCGATACGTGACCAGTCCGTGACTGAACAAATGAGGTGCCAACTATGTCATAACTTGAGAAGGTCGTCCAGAGAAAAGGTTGCTCCTTACTTTTCTCTCGCAAAATACCAAGCTTGCCAGCATTGACCGCTGCATGCACTTCGTAGATCAATGTTGCCTTACATGTACTGAGCAGCCAGCAGCCAGCCCACCTAACTGAGTTCAATCAGCAATTTAAAAGTTGACCATGGCGTCCAGAAGACGGAAAGCTGCTAAAGGGAACGCGCAGGAAATGTGTGGGTGTCGCCAGGACATGTATCGGCTCATTACCACCGCTTTGGTCTTGATTGGGTGTACTCTCAGCTTTTTGACTTGGAAACCCCTGATAACTACATGTATACCGAACACAAGTACTACCATTACCACCGGTATTTCAAGTACTAGTACTGGTACTACCAGAAATTCGCTTTGTATGGAAGTAGGAGATTCCAATCACCGCACACGACCCCTCCCCACCGATACCGACCGCTGTCTCTTGTTCGAGCCCCCGCCTCCATCATTACAGCTATTAATGAATGTCTTGCGAGGACTTCCCAACGCGGGACGCTGCGATTACGGCAATCCCAACTGCGCCCCTCCGTATCTACCTTATGACAAGAAGCTGCGTCATTTTGGAGATGATTGGCCACCCCACGGATTCACCATGACGGGCCAAGAACGACTGCACAATTTCTATGCCGCCATTTCCGAAGTCAACCGCAACCAAATTGAGGGAGCCATTGCCGAATTTGGAGTCTGGCGAGGAGGTGCCATGATGTTGGCAATGGCCATGACTGATACTGATACCGGTAGTTTGATTGAACAACAACAAAGATATCGTGGCATTCCCCGAGACCTGTACCTCTTTGATGCGTTTGGTTCCTTTGGAGGCTACGGGAGAAACGACAACTTTCTCGGTGTATCTCTAGAAGACGTAAAAAACAATTTCCGAATGCTCAACCTCAATCCCGACCAACCAAGAGTCCATTTTGTCAAGGGTATGTTTAAAGATACCACTGGCGCTTGGATCCATCGTGCCGATCCCATTGCCGTACTCCGAGTGGATGGCAACTTTTACAGTTCCTACCAAGATGTCATGTACGCCGTCTATGAGAACGTTCCCGTTGGGGGGATTGTCATTTTTGACGATATCTATCATCCCAAACACAAATCAGTGATGCAATTCTGGAACCATTTCAAAGCCGATCATGGCTTGGTCGAAGAATTGGTCCGCATCGATACGGGCTCTGCCTGGTTTCGCAAACAAAAGCAGGTTACTGTGGATCAAACAAAGAGACGAGCCGTACCTACTAACGAGGTGTTAGAGTAGTAACTAGATAACTTTAGCTAGCTCCTCATTTTTTCAACTGCTAGCTAGATTACCACCACAGCTGATGAAGCTGCTGACAATACTCCATCAACTTGACCACTTTAGGGATGCTAACAATACCCCGAGATAAGGAATACTACATGATGTAGTACTTCTCTTCTAAAGTTCAGGCGTTCTGGTCACAGTTGTGATGTTGTGATAGTACGTAAAAGAAGCCAGTTTTACTGTCAATCGATGCGGTGGCTTAGTTGACTTCAGCACTGTCAGCACATGCCACCAAGCAACAAGCACCGGCACTCCCGCGCTGATCATTCTGATTGTTCCCCATTCACCAGCAAGTCTCGTACTAGTATACATACCATGTCCTCTACCACTGCTACCGCATGGACAAGAAGACGAGAACGAAGCACTCGCAAGCGCAAAAAGACGTCCAAATGCCGAAGTAGTCTCCAGCTGGACTTGGAGCATGCCATTCAAATGCCACGAGGCGTCCATCGCACCATGGATTTGGTGCGAGCCGCGCATCCGCACGACATTCCGGCCTTGAATGACTACAGTCCTTTGACAGATGTCATCTTGCTCACGGGCTCGACGTATACGCGACGCCGTGGCAATCGGATTCCTGCCGACTTGATGCCGACTATCAAGAGTCTCATCCAACTCTGTCACGACCGTGGCATTTCCATGGATGGAGGACGCAAACTGGGCGATTCCATTATGCAACGACCGTTGGTGTTGGCCGCGTATTATGGATTTCGAGATTTGGTGGAGGCACTGTTGGATCTGGGGTCTACTACCGTCGACAAGGCCGATGGAGAAGACAGAACGGCATGGCACGCTGCCCTTGCAAATCCTGCCGGTCAAAATCATATCTTGCGAGACTGTGACAAGGAAATTGCACAACTGCTCGTGCAGCGGGGTTTCGTGACGGCCAGTCTCAAGGATTGGAAACAACAACACGCAAAAGGATCTCTCATGTACATGAATGGGGACGCCATACACGGATCGGCCCTCTTGACGGCCATTCGCCACAAAAATCATGCGGCTGTACAATTCTTGGTACACCATGGGGCCGTATTGACAGATCGAGATTACTTGGCGTTGACGCGCAAGCGAGGTGGTACGGCGCAATTGGAAGCTGCCGTCTCCAGACTTGTTCTGGACAATAATCAACACGCATCATCATCTCTTCAACAACAACACGTAGTCATTATGAAATGCTGGTCCATTCACACGGATTGGTCCTTTCCACCAACGTGGAAAGTGGCCATTCAACTCTCCAGCTACTGTGGATTGCCTCGAGAAATCTTTGAGGATCATGTGCGGCCCTACTTGGCGAGAGACTGGTTCTATTGCAAAGAACAACGAAATGGTCCTTTGCCGGCGCCGTTGCGAGCGTCGTTGGAATGATACAGTATCATCCAACCAACTACCTGTTAGACGGTAGGGGCAGGGCACCTCCTCCAAAACAATCTACAATATTACTGTCATCAACAATTTACAATGGAGAGTTACTGCCTCTCTCGTATGGACCCTGTGTTGGTTGCATCGGTACAAGGAAAGAATGGGCAGTGAAGTTATCCAATGTTGATCGTTGATTGACGTCAATTAATATTTGCTGGCTTCTACGAAAAGTGGTTGGGAACAAAGTCTGCACGCATGTGCTTTCCTCAGTGATTGCAGAGCAGTATGTTATGGAACCATGCAGAAAGGTCTATACTTGGAAAGCACGCTTGAAGAGAATGAGATAGGAAAGTGAGTCATCTGGCTAGGACCAGTGTTGAACTGACAGGGTCACAACGTTGCACCATCCCAAAGTTAGGTAAACAGGGCAAGCTCTTTGACTGGTATGTTGGAGTTGGCCGCACAACAACCATTTCACAATGATTGAGAAATTGCGGCGATCTTGACAACGGATGCTTCCTAAGGTACACTCTCCAAATCACATCCGAACAACATAGAAGTAAGGTGGGGAATCATGCGTTCAGACTCAATACGATTGGGTGATCCCACCGGTCCGGCTGCAAAAGGTAACATGGAGAACCAATCGTATGATTGATTCATTCATTGAAGCAATCGTGACCAAATCACTTACTTGGCATGGTAGTTTTTGGTTCGGCTGTTTCTTTGCCAGCCACAACCCAAGGCAGTTCTGGATGTCTGGATTGCTCATTCTGATTCTTTGCTTAACTATAAGCCACAGCTTTAACAGCTTCCCATAGCATACATGTAGTCTACACGAAGAGCATTCTTGACAAGCTTCACTGAATAAACGTACATTCAATGAACCGGTATAAACATGCCCTCTATGAACAAACATACATTCAATGAACTGGTCACACATCCGTGGTCTTGCAAGCTAGAGTAGCTGCCTCATCTACGCGTGCTGCTACCTGGTAGCTAGCTACCGGTAGCTGCTGCAGCTATGCTGATGGTATGGTGCGGAATGGTGTTGGGGAGATAGCGCTTGGGAACACTGGTAGTCCACGAGAGTTATTATCCGTCACTTGGCTTCCTTTCATCGTCTCGCAAGAGTTAACTTTCATCTATCCGTTACTCAATTGAAGGCATCAAAGCATTTTCCGGCTTAAAGCGAGCTTGGGTGAACAGTGAACAGACATTGATCCCGCGCCATTGAAACATGCTTGAGCCTCCTCATCATTTCTTCCGTTTCAGAACCGCTCGAGCAAAAAGATATTCAGCGAGAGAAGAACACAAACAGCAACACACAAACCGGTGGATACATCCCAAAATTCCAAAAGCAAATAGCGAACATGACGAAGATCTCAAGCTTGCTCTTGTCGGCAGCGGCTCTCATCGCTGCCAGCTCTTTTGTGACGGGCCAAAGCGAAGGAGATATTATTTGTGTGGAGGGGTACATTATGGACAATTTCTGCATCGAAAGAGGTACATTGCTCGATGATTCTACTGCGAGGACCTTGGAAGAGCCTGAGAAGCATACCGTCCACTGTCTTGTCGATGTTGGTGTCTGCACCGATTCCCCTTTTCACGTGCTGGAAGACGGATCCCCCTATGGCGTTGGTTGGCAGGTAGACGACAACTCACAATTGATTTCCCTGGCTCGAAGTGTGGGGACATGCAACTCCTGCGACGGCGATGGCGACCTCAGGGCTGGCTTTCGAGCTGTAGTCCGCGGAGAAGTCACAGATGCTAGCCGGCAACTACTCTCAGTGCAAGAAGTTGGGCTCCCTGGCGAAGACTTGTGTGCCAACATTTGCCCCCTCGATGTTATGCAATGTGGTGATGAATTCTTCAATCGGGATCCCGACAACAACTGCGAGTTCCCACCTTGCGTGTGTCCTTTGGACGTTCAAGAATGTACTGATGGTACCGTTGTTAGCAGGGTACCACCCATGTGTGAATTTGAAGATTGCCCCCCAACAAGTGCACCAACCGCCAGTCCAACCGAGAGTCCAACCAAGAGTCCAACCAGTCCACCCACAGTAGCAGAGACCCCGGAACCGAGTCCTTCCCCCAGCGCATCACCAACAGCCCGACCCTCTCCCTCGCCATCTGTAAACCCCACCTTTACAGGAACTGACGCACCATCCTTTGCACCTTCTCCAGCTCCGTCTGTTGCTGGAACTGATAGCCCCAGTGCATCACCATCCCGGACCCCATCGGCTATGCCATCCATGAGCCCATCCTCGTCACCCAGTGCAGCCCCCAGCGGAAATAGCCCAGTTCCCAGTGCTTCTCCTTCTGCTTCGCCATCTTCGGCCCCATCATCGGCTCCTTCTTTGAGCCCATCTGTTTCTCCCTCGGCCAGCCCATCGCTGGCGCCTTCAATGAATGGTACTGTCGAGGAACCGATCATTAGCTGTTCCGAGTATTCGGAGGCCATGGACGTACCTGGATTGGAAGGGGTTACTCTGGAATACATCGTCAACATGAATCCCATCATTGGTGAACACAACTTGACGGGCAATCTTACCTTCTTGGATGGCGAGCTCCCCTGGTACAATAATGTGACCAATGAAACAATCTTTGGACCTCCCATCATTTCAGTCCGTGTGACTTATGAAGGACAAGCATGGCTAGGATTTGCCGTCAGCCAAGACGGATCCATGGTGGGGTCGTCTGCTGTCATTGGTGTCCCCAATGCAACAACCGGAGAAGGAGAAACGGGGCATTACAACTTGACTTTTGAAAATGGACAAGGATACGACCTCTTTCCCAACCAGACATTGATGGATGCTTTCATCACTCAGGACGAGAATTACACCATCTTGGAATTCACTCGCTACTTGGACGAAGAATTGTATGGCTTGTCAATTGATGGTAGCGGATTCAACTACTTCTTGGTGGCCTACGGAATGGACAACGTTCTGGGCTACCACGGCGCCGGAAGGTCAAGCTTCAACTTGACACTCATGTCCTGTAATCTGTATGAGTTTGACGACATGGACAACATCAATGGAACCACTGTGGATTTGGAAGAAGCGGTTGACGAGAATGGAGCTGCAGTGGTTAACCGGGACGGTGATACCGACATTGATATTGCTCGTGCCGACCCGGGAACACTTCAATCGACGTCAAGTTCTGCCATTGTTAGTACGACATTTGGCCTTTTAGTGGGGCTGGCTCTTGTTGCACTGAACCTCTAGAACTGGAAAGGAAATGAAGAGACCGAACTAAAGTCCGGTAGATTCAATCAAAGGGAATGAAGGAAAAAATAGATGAAACCTACGACTACCCAAACTTTTGCTCTCGAGTCTTTTGTCCTTTTATTGAGATAGGCAATTGCCTGTGTCTCCATCACAACAGACATCGCAGCATGAACACGCAATGATGGGATCCTTGTCGCCAGCAGGTTTTAAGCAATCAGCTGTTAGTTCAAAGCGCTTGAAATAACTAGCCTGAGCACACACAGCAGACGGAAGGGTACTGGAAAGCTTATTCCCATTCATTCGAATCGTTCGTAGTCTTGTCAGTGCTGCAAGCTGATCTGGTATGGTGCCAAGAAACTTGTTTCTGGAAATGTCAAAGGATTCTAGCCTTGTCAAATGCCGCAAACTTGTGCTGATTGTGCCCGTCATATCACAGTTTGACGCATCAAATTCATATAGGTTCCTACACCTTGTGAAGAGCTCCTCTGGTTTGGTGCCAGTAACAGCATTGTTACTGAGTGTGAGCTGAAAAAGTGAGCCCCCCACAAGTCCAATTTCTGATGGCAAACTCCCATGGAGCTGGTTTCCTTGAAAGTCAAATCCTATTCTATATCCTTTTGACAACCCAATCTCTGTTGGAAGGGTTCCGGTAAGCTACCAAAAAAGCTTGAGAATGAGGTGGCAATCATGATGAAGGGATACGGATATGGATTTGGGAACAGACTCCTTACCATATTATTCTCGAAACACAGAAAATTGTGGGTTCCTGTCATTGGATGAAACAGTTCTGTGGGGATTGAACCTGACAGGCTGTTATGACCAAAAAGAAGCTTTTCACCATCAAAAAGCCCAACCTCTGTGGGTACTGTTCCTGTCAGTGAATTGTTTCTGAAGTCTATTACCGAAAGCTTGCTTCCAAATAGTTCTGAAGGGATCTTTCCAGAAAGCTTGTTCTGTTGAAGCACAATGTCACTCAAGGCAGAAAAGCTACCATAGCTCGTGGGGATGGTTCCAGTGAGGAGATTCTTTGACAAATCCAGTTTCTCCAGGATTGAAAGCTTTGCAAGTTCAACAGGCACTGGGCCGTTCAACCCATTTTCCGCTGAATGAACAGAAAAGCACAATGTGAGTAAGCTGTCTTGTTGCATGGCTGAGCTTCACCAAGCGCACTCACGCAGAACCAAGTCAATGATATTCTTCTCTCCGTCACAGAAACTACCTGCCCATTGACATTCATGACTGTGTGACAGCCACCGGCTTGTCAAAGACTCTACACCAGCTATTGTCATCCAACACGTGTCGTCTGTCTGCTTTCTTTGTGGCCCACACAGCACCCAGTCATGCTCTTGTGATGTCTGAAAGTGCATTAATGCCATGATGAATCTCTGGAGAAGATTATCAGCGTCTGGGTCAAGCTGCATAGGATCATCAAACACAATCCAATGGAGTGCTCTGGTCCTTGTGAGTGAGGGGCCCAGCTTTTGAATGTCATCGTTGGAGGATGTTTGGAAATATGATGGGCCAAAAGCCTGTTCAATCTTGCCTTGGAAGTTGTTGTAACGAAGGAACCGGAAAGCATGGCTATGACTGCTGCATCGGCGAGAGCCGCACAAGACGTCAGCAATCATCGCGATGACAAGTAGACATGCAACTGATGTCACAATCGCCATATGTTGTACAAGAGACCCTTTTTTGTTTGAAAGTCTGGCAGGTTGGGCAACTTGAATGGATTCTTCCTCATCTGCCTCCACAGCCCACGCAACAGCAATTGTGTCATCATCGTCGTCTTGTCTGGGCTGCTCCAGGTCTGTGCCTTGGCCAGTGCTGCTACCGGTAAATCTATTTGCACGAACCGCTGATCTCCAAACATACGGGGCAATCCCGCTTATACTGTAGGCTCCAGGCCCACCGCGAATGCCCATACTAATTTCCGCGTGCGAGTGGCAGCGGTTGAATCAAATCCAGGGGGTTGATGAGGCTATCATCTGACATTGGCAGACAACTCCTATTGCCTAGGCCATCCTCTCTCACTCTTCCTCTCTTTCGAACCTCAGCGAGAATTCTGTTTCAAGCATGTCCTGAATAAATCTTAGAGGGATTCTGTAGATCTGCGTCTTCCCTCTGCGACCAAGATCCTCGTCGTTGATTTAAATAAACGTTTCCTGGTTGACACCGACACGGTACTTTTTGGTGGGTTCCTTTGTCACAATAATTGTACAACCTTCTCCGCGGTACTCGTAGACATCAAACCCGCAAAGAGGGTGTTTGGTCCGGTTAGCAAACGTGGGAAACTTTTTCACCGCTGGCAGGGACTGTTTTGATGAGAAAGCCAACATTGATACTTCCGAGTTGCTCCGGATACTGTTCCATTTGCTTGATAAATTTAGGGATCTCCTCTTTCAAATCGTGTCTCCAGCTGAACTCGATCAATACATGGGGATTTAGATATGTCTTACACTCAAGCTCTTCACACCACTCTTGCTTGGGTTTCTTGATTGCTAAATCCTCAACAACCCTCACCCTTGCTTCCCCGAAGATAGCCAAATCAGGGAATCTACTACTACCATCCGAGAAGAGGATTTGGGACTTCGTGCTACAAAGCACTCCCGAACCGCACTCACGCAAGACCTTGGCTTGCAGCCATTCAATCGACGTTTCATGAAAATCGGTAGGCAAGTCTAAACGGTAAGCCTTCCCAGAGGACACTAGGGTGAGAGCAATACGCTTGTAATCATCCAACAAACCAAATTCCTCGAGATCTTTCACGAGCTCTGCTTCACTAGTGTACTCCTTGTTCTTGATCTCTTCGGGGAACCCGTCTTGATTGTATGCGCGTTCGGCGGCTATATCCACCGCCACGGCCAAGCCTGTATTGGAAACACCGGCGGCAGTTGTTGCCGTGGTTGACTGAGTTTCCTGACTTGATGTGGAGTCAGGTGACTCTGCTTTGCTTCCGCTCTTGGTCTTTGGTGTCTTGCAAGACTCAGCTGACAACTTCCCTTTCTCCTCCTTGCTTGTTGTGGTATTCAATGTGTCCCCCAACCCAGACACCTCGATTGGGTGCAGCTGTGAATCCACCTTCCCCTTCTTCCGACCGTCGAGAGTGCTGCTCATGGTGGTGAGAGCGCAATTTTATAAGAGTGTTTTCGCCAACCACGAAGGGATGTTGCGAATTTGGTGTGTACTGTTGGTGTGGTTGCGGTGTGTTGTTCCTTGGTGTGTTTTGGTGTGTTTATTTAAGTGGCAGGTTCTTTTCACCTGGTAAATTGGTGTGTTCAAGTGTGTTTATTTAAAGCAGCAGTGCATTTCTCTGGTAAGCTCATTGTGGTAGTGTGTTTTTATTTAACGGCACACTTTACCTTGCAGGCTAAAAAATGGTGGTTTTTGGTGAAGGTTTCAATGCATTGACCAACTGAATGGCAACATGTCTCGTGCAGCAACAACAGTTTCACTCAGTTTCCAACACAAGTTAACCAACCAACAACTGCATTGCTTGGCTTAAGCAGCTGTAGATAAATCCAGGTGCTAAAGCCAGTTAGGGCCACCTGAAGAATCTATTTGTATCAGCAGGTGGTTGCAATCACACACCACCATGTCTGTACGCCGAGGAGATCATTGTTTGTTGTTTCCATTCTTGCTCATAAGTATAATAATGTCTGATGATCAGAGAAGGCAGCGGGAGGTTTACCACCAGTACCGCAACTTGCGGATGCCTATCGAAGATGGCTACAATGTTTTGAGAACTATCATTGAATTTCTTCTTGGTCACAGCTATATGGTACATGTTATTGACGAAATTAATGCAAACACACAATCAACAAAGAAGTGAAACTAGCTATAGAACTTAGTATTATTCTTTAGTTGGTGGAAGTTTGGTACTATTTTGGTTCTAGTGAAAGCTTGCGTGTTTTGTACTCACTATTGTATAGTCGCGCAAACGCATACGCATACGCAAAATTAATAAGCCCCACCACGAAGTTGGCTTGGTTATAATTTTAGTTTTTCGTCTGTCGTCCTAACGATTTTTGTGTTATGGGTTTCCACAGGCTTGCTAGTAGTACTGCACTACGCTAAAAGCTAGTGTAAAGATCTTTCGAGTGTTTTGAGTTTGAGAGAATGAAAGTTATGAGCTGTGACCCTTGTCAGGGCGAATGCAATACACGGCTCTTAGCCTTAGTCGCGACTCGATCCTAGATAGGGTTTGATTCGACTCATGACTGAGTCTCTCGTGAATAGTCATTTGAGACAGGGTTCTCAATGACCGCTCTTAGTCATACTAGGTTGATGATGAAACATCGCTCTCAGATATTTAGCAGCGTGGAGTACTTCCACGCTACTAGATCCATGCTAGACAAATCTTCCACGCGTTCCGTTTTAGGATGTGGAGATACGTAGGATTCTACCGCAACCTACTCTATCAACTTTATAGTCTCCCGCGGGAGACCAGATCTACGATCCTTGATGATGATCTCTCTCGTTGATTAGTTTTCATAGCTTTCTATCTCT
>CAICTM010001486.1:0-28311 GCA_903772945.1 Seminavis robusta
TGAACCATCGAAATTGAGAGCGGACAAGGGTATCAACGGCGCTCTCGTAATCCTCATCGGTTCCTTCGGCAAACGGAATTTCGGCCACAACCACCGACAAGTCGGGATGATGGGTCTCTGCCTGCTGCAAGAGAGATTCCACGTAGGCCTTTCCGTAGCTATTGTTGAATATTATAACTCCTAGATGATTGACATTTTTCTGTCTCAGGTACAATAAAAAGGGAACCACTAGGCCCAACTCGGAAGTAATGAGACGGCCCAGCAATGGGAAGGTAACTCGATCGTCGAGTTGGGAAGAAACGGACCATGGTGTCAGCTGTGGACGATTTGCCAGACTCGTCAATATTGCCATGGGCAAAGTGACGGGTGATCGAGTGGCTCCCAAAAAGGCGCAAATCTCTCGCTCTTCTGGAGTGGTACGTCTCAAGACATCCGTGACGGTTTGGACAGTCAGAGCAGCGCTTGCCGTAGAATCAAAGGATTCGGCTGTGAATCGAATGGGACAGCGTTCATTCAAACCCTCAATCTCTGGGACGACCGACCCATCTCCCTTGTTGAGCATATCCATCGCCAGATGAACGGCAGCCATGCCTCCCGTGAAGACGTCCTCAAAGGGACAATTGCAACGCGCCCTACCCTTGTCTGTCAGGATGGTAAATGGAATCACGAGTCCGATATGACAGAATCCAAGCTGCTCTTGTTGTTCCCCCAGAGCCCCGTCAAGGAATGTTTTGTTCGTCGTTACCAAATCCACCAATCCCCGACGGGAGGATTTGGCCTCTTTGGATCGGCCCGGTATTACAACCCCATCATGTCCATTGCAGTACGCAAAGGCACTGCTGGGACGGGGAAACATGTTTGGCTTTTCAACAGCGGAGCAATAAACATTTTGGCGTCTAGCATGACGGTGGAAAAGGGGTCGGACCTTCACAGAGCTACCCGCGGCATTGGTAGCTTTTCCTCCCAAAACGGGAGGCCTGGCATTCCCGAATTTGACAAGTTTGCAGAACGATGGAAGCAGCTTGCCAATGATGAGGATTTGGAGTATCTCACATCCCAACTGCCAAAGTACGTGGAGCCGGACTTTGAAGGGCCCGTGGTCACATCCACGTCATTTGAGAGCGACCCGAGTATCTTTGCCTCCACTCTGTTTGATGAGACTATCATGCTAGGCTTGGCAGCCTGCGCTGCATCGGCCGACAGTGAAGACTCTATTTCCGTTGACGGCAAAGGCATGTTCCAACACATTGTATCCACCACCTTTCACGGTGCCACCGGTACGTTTGCACTGATATTGAAATCTATGCACTGCATTGATGCTATTGAAGTTCCCGTGTTCTGAGCTTACCGTGTTCTTCACCAGGAAATGTCACATTGGATCCATCGACGGGATCTCGTCTTCCCACGACAGCCATCTTTCGAATCGGAAATGCCATTGAGGTACCGGTCAATGATACACATGTCACATATAAAGTGGTGGATAGCGATCTATTCTTGAACGGAGAGTGGGTTGAAGAAGCGCCCTACGTATACAATGATGGGACCGCCAACATTCCTAGTGACCTACCACCGCCAGAGACCAACTACCATTACATTGGGACGCCGATGAGAGCCGCCGGTCTGGCCATGGCAGTCTTTGTGGCGTTGCTGTCTCTTGGATTTGCCGGATGGACCATCTACAACAGAAACGTCCACGTCGTCAAGGCATCGCAGGTAAGTGCCCAGTGTCGGGGCCGCCGTATCAAGATGAAAGCATGCAGCTCACGTTTCTCGTTCATGCATCTCCCAGCCAATCTTCCTCCTTCTATTGTGCTTGGGAACTCTCACTATGGGTATGGCGATTGTACCTCTCAGTATCGACGACGAAATTGCAACGGAAGCAGGTTGCGACATTGCCTGCATGGCATTCCCTTGGCTAGCCTCCATTGGGTTTGTCCTCATCTTTGCCGCTCTCTTCTCCAAGACATATCGCGTGTACAGGATCATGAATCAGCCCACGTACCACAGGGTCATCTTATCGGCCTTTGATGTCATGTCTCCGTTGCTGTTTCTCATAACGTTGAACGTAATGGTGCTTGCGTTATGGACGGCAGTGTCACCTTTGGAATGGGATCGTCAGGTCACGGTCAGGGGGATGTTTGGTAGGCCCACCGAGTCTCGGGGATCTTGTGTTTCCGACAAGAATACGCCGTTCGTGGTCACGTTGGTGGTTATGGACCTTGGTGCTCTTGTCCTGGCGTCGTATCAGTCATATGTCGCCCGTGGCATCGCAACGGAATTTGCAGAAAGCGACTACATCGGCAAGGCTGTCGCATGCATGTTGCTGGTGTCGTTTGTTGGAGTGCCGACCATCTTTATCGTGTCGGACAATCCACAGGCCGAGTTCTTCCTGATCACTTGCATCATCTTTGTCATCTGTACCGCTGTCTTGCTCTTCCTTTTTGTTCCCAAGATTATGGCGGCCAGAAAGGGGTTTGACCAAACAGCTGCAATTCGAAGATCGTCCATTAACCTGGGATCCCTTCGAGACCACACTTCGACTGGTTGGAGGGGAGGGCAAAGCCAACCAGGTTCCCAAATGTGGTCCAGGAACAGAAACGTGCGGTTCGGGTTAGTAGAGGACGTGCTCGAAAGCAACAACCTTCTGGAGAATTCAGGGGAAGGAATTGCCATTTTCAATACGTTGGATGAATATCGCCGGCTCAGTGAGGAACATCAAAAGCTGCTAGATAATACGCAGGAACGCAAGTCTGAAAACGAAAAGCTTCTGAGCGAAATCCAGGAACTCAAGGCAAAATTGGGCGAGTCAGGAAACCGTGGCACTGAGTTTACAATCCCAGAAGACGACTCAGCTTTGGAAAACATGGTCGGCGTGTCGGAACGTCGCGACACTGATGCAGAACAGCCCAAAGCCGAGCATGGAGAAGGAGACGAAGATATCGTCGAGGCTGAAGGTTGATGACGCATTGCCTGCGTTTCCTGCCCTCCTACTTCAGGTTGCACGCCACAATCACCATTCCTTTTGGAAGGACAACAAAAGGATCCTTACTACAGAGCTGGAACGAACCTAGGATACGTCGTCTGCTTTTACAAAGCAGTGCCAACACAAATTGCACGAGAAGGACAAATGCTTCCGGAAGCAAACTACCGGTTTGGTGATTATGAGTGACGAGTCGTTGCCAATGGCTTGGATCGTCGCCGCAAACCAGGCCAAAAACTGCAAACTCTCTTGTACCGGTCCCAGGTACAGTCGGAGCAACGTGACGTCGGGGTGTTTCGAAAAGAAATCTTAGAATTGTTTTTGGCGGGTGAGGCGACGAGCACCCAGATGACACAACATTGCTACTTCCTCACAATGGTCAATGACGCCGTATCAAAAACGTAGCATCGGGAGGTCAAAGCCAGCCTTACGAGGAACATGCACCAGGAGCCAGGAGGCCCCGTGGCCTTTTCGCTATCCCGGGCTCTTGTCGCCACATTTGGTACCAGTAGCAAGGAAGACGGCTATTCATGGAGACGGCTCCAGGAAACCAATCTTTCAGAAAGAGTATTGGGATGTGAACCATTCGTGCGAGTCACGAAATTGCCACCACATGCAGGTCGCTTAGGTCCTACTATAGCAAGCAGGAGGCCGCAAAAGAATGCAGGTTGCATATGTCCTACTATAGCAAGCAGGAAGCCACAAAAGATCGAAGGGTCCACCTCATATTACAATTATAGTTCTTCAGGCTTTCTACCGGAAACTCTGAAGTATCAGTTGCAGTAGAAGCTCTTGCTTCTCTACAAGAAAACGTAGAATTTCATTCATGAGGTGCTCCATAGAAGAAGGCAACATCCATTACAGTAGCCGTCAGAGCTACCGTAGCCAATGTAGACAAATCAAACTGCTTGCAATGAAACTCATGAACGTGCAAACATGCTGGTTTGCAACAGGCAGACAAACTTTGTACAATGTATGATGCACCCTCCGTCTTGGGGCTTGATGCACGCTGCAATAGAAGAGTCTCCTCGAGCAATCACACAATAGAAGTTCCTTGAAAGAAACTAGAAACAAACTTTGAAGCAACAATGATCAAAGAAGGCAGGACGCATGACAGCAAAGGCTTTCGGAAGGTGGCTGTACTAGTACACCGTAGGTTGTCAGGACAGCAATGACAGCAAGAAGGGGCATGTTTCGGAGCGTGGAAATGTTTGGCTTTTCCACGGCGTGTCAGCCAGCAGAACTGGGACCAACTGAGCCAGCCTTCGCAATGGAGCAAAGGAGCAACGGAGCAACAGTCCAGTCGTCAGACCTGCCACCACAATCCTTGGACCTAACGCAACACGATGAGCAACACAAACACAGTAGAGGAAGCCATGATGACTACCAATAGTGACGATACTAGAACCAACAATAAGAGCATCGACGATTCTAGTTCGGAGGAAGAGGAACTGGATTTCAGCAACCAAACACCCGAAGAAGTCCAAGAAGACAAACGACGGACTCAATTGCAAGATCGGATCCCTCTGAAGCATTTTGATTTTTCCAAACAAGAATTGGAAGAAATTGACCAAGGGATTCAAAAGCGATTCCGTAAAGAAAACAAACTGCAAATATTGGTTGAAAAGAGAAAGAAAGAAGCGGAGGCCGCTAGCAATGGAGAAGACCTCGTGGACACTGATGAGGAATGATTGGATATTTTGGGGTATGAGTGTGTTTGGCAATCCATCCGACCTCAATGATGGTACCAGGTACCGCAACCTACCATCGGGCGTGTGCTGGAGGATAATTGGGTCTTGGTGCTGAACTCTCGTTTCTCTTTAGCTTCAGCACCATGGGAAACCGAGCCATATTTGATACATGTAATTGAGCATCAATCTTGGCAGACGCAGATATATTGGTGGGTGGCGGCATTGACATGGCACTCGACTTTACCTTAACGAGTGCCTTTATATTTGAACTGACGGGTTGTATTGGATAGCTATAGCTAGCTGTCGCATGGATGTTTACATTGGTTTCTTTGCCACACAACAAGATGGATCAACAAAAGAATAGTGCAGTCTTCAGCCACGAGCTGTACGTAGCTCGGTAGTCCCCGATGAATTCAAGTATGCGGCTCCAAGTTTATTCGGCATAACCAATTCTAGTTAACCATGGTTCATGTTACGTTTGATACCTTTTGATATCTTTGAAGTAGACACCTATATGCACTGGGATTTGCTTTGCTCTTGGACAGAGTCTAGAAACAATCTGATTGACATTCAATGGGTCCATCGCGTCAGATCTGACACGCAGTGTTATGTTCTCAAAGGCTCATTTCGCCAAAGAATGCAACACTGTCTGATTGAATGCTGTACGCATGATCCATCCTGACCAGATACCATCACCATAGCTGTCAAAGATCAGCAATCTGTAAGTTGTGTTGGCGAGTAGGGGAAGGAGAAATGAGCAAATTCGATGTTTGAGTGCTAACTGATCACCAGATTCTTGAACAGTCTCCCGGTCGTTTGTTGCTGCCAAATCGATTCAGTATCCCCTGGGTACCTATCAGTTTTTGATATTGAGAGTGGTTGCCAAAGAATCAAGAGCAGTTCAGGGGGGAAATCTTCCTGGGATTTATGGTACGCTTCCTGAGAGCTGATTCCCTTCCAGTCTCAAGTCAAAAGTACCATTCAGCTGTTGGGGGAGGGGTCCTGTCAAGCTATTGTGGCGGAGGTCCAGCAATCTCAATGATGTCAGCATGCCAACTTCAGTTGGGATTGTACTTGTTAAGAGGTTGAAAGAAAGGTCCAACTCTTCCAACCAGGACAGCCGTCCAAACTCAGACGGAATTTGTCCAGTAAACTGATTTTCATTCAACCACAAATAGACCAAACTGGTCAGTTGACCAAGCTCGGAAAGGACTGAGCCAGTCAGCAGATTTTCATTCAAAGTCAGGGAATTTAAATGCTTCATTTGGCCAAGCTCCCAAGGAATATGACCTGTAAACTGATTCCCATCCAGCCACAAGGTAGTTACATCATCCAGAAGACCAAGCTCTGTACCAAGTGGGCCCGTCAACATGTTATCATTCAATCTCAGAGCAGTCAGGGATGTCAAAAGTGCAAACTCTGTAGGAATTTGGCCAGCCAACTCATTGCTATTGATATTCATAATCTTCAAGGACGACAACAATCCAAGCTCGGTCTCAAGTTTACCAGTCAGCTGATTGTCATCCAACACTATAACAGTCAAATTGTTCAAATATCCAAGCTGTGCTGGCACACTACCCGTCAATTGATTTTCAAACAATCTCAATGCCGTCAGAGAAGTCAGTTGCCCAAGCTCCGTAGGCAGTAGTCCAGAGAACTGATTGACATAAAGATTGATTTCCGTCAAGTCAGTGAGCAGTCCCAGCTCTGTAGGGATTTGGCCGTTGATCTTGTTGTTATCCAACCAGAAGCTTGACAGCAATGACAAGAGTCCAATCTCTGTGGCGACCTGTCCGGAAATCTGATTTTCCCAGAGATTGAGAAGAGTCAAAGCAGTCATGTGGTGGTATAATTCTGTAGGCAACAGTGATGAAAATGGTACAGCAATGTCGTTGTAGCTCAATTGTAGACGGGACAAGGAAGTCAAGAGTGCAATCTCTGAAGGAATATATGGAGCAAGATTTGAAAGCTGTAGATCTTCCAAATGAAGAGATGTGAATTGTCCATATTCATTGCATGGGAATGCTCGTATATGAGTTGGATATTCTTGATATTTTCCAGCAATGAAAATGCCAATGCCACTAGAGAACCATTGACACTCCTCCTTTGTGTCATCCATCCATCTCTCTTGAATGGGACTGTACCACTTGTCTCCCTCAAAAGAGTAAAAGAAACAAGCCAGAGCAAATAGCTGTGTCTTTCTCCATTCTTGTAGGTTTGTAATATTCTGATGATTGACTAGCCATTGCCATGCTCTCCACTGAGGACTTTCACTACCGCCACTGTTGATGCCGACCAAAGTCGAGTTGGGTAGACTATCCAACAACAAATCCAAAACTCCAGTGGGGGCAGCGGATGGTACTTGCGAGGGTGGTTCTGTGGATGGGGAAGGAGTGGTTGGTGTTGAGGTCTTTTCCGTTTCTTGATTTCGGGTCCCAACCACGGCACCCACAATAATAATGAACGTCACAATGCATACGGCGACTAGAAACCAGACGAATTTCTTCCTCAGGTGCCACTTTTGGTTCTCTTGCTGTTCCCGCACCTTGTCCAAATCAACGGGATTCGCCGATGGCCTTGTCATTTGCTCTTGTTCCTCCAGATCCTCCTCCACCAAGTCTGCCACGGCCAGCTGTTGCTCGTCATTGCTTATTATTGTGTTTTGATTGTTGTTGGGTTCTGCCAATAAGGAATCCTCTTCCATATTATTTGGTATATGTACTAACGGATCCGTGTTGGCACCCACCAGCGAGAATCGAAGCGTCTCGGTGCGTTGTAAGTCTTCTCCAGGAGCCCCCATGTATGCCCCTGGACGGGATGGTTGTTGCCTCTGCTGGGGTGTGGATTGCCGTAAGGTGGTGAGTTGGACAATGGGAACGTTTTCCCCCTCTGCCAGCTCGATGGTGGGTTGTTGTGCTGGTTCAGGAGTCTCTAGCTCTGCTTCCTTTTCCGCCTTGTCTTCAGTCACTTTTTGCTTCCCAATGTCTTCTTCTTCTTCTTCTTGTAGATGTTGTGCCAGTGCGACACTGGCTCGTTCTGCTAACAGTTCCATGTCCACAGAAGATGTGCTCTGTTTGGTAAATTCACTGGTTTCTTGTCTTTCGATGTCAAGAATATTGACATCATTCGTGGCCTCCTTTTTGGTGGCGCGTGTTTCTTCTTCCTCCATACTAGTAACAGCAGAATATGGTTCTGGAGATGATTCCAATGATTCGGATTGCGCAAGAATAAGAATAGTTTCGGCCATCAAGGTGGTCGTGGTTGGAGGGTTATTATTTTCCACATCAATGTCATCTTGTATCTTTTGTTCTTCTCCGGATGCCGTTCGTTCCGATCCTTGCTTCTCGTGGTCCCCTATTGACAATGGCAACGAAGACATACCAACTACGTACTGGAGTAGCTAGCTAGAGGACAGAGAATGCCAAGGGGTGCAGTAATGCGATGGATCCCTCTAAATACTGGTACGAGGTCGGGCTGTGCGATGGGTAATGGCTGTTGGCGTTGGAGGGTGGAATGAGACTTTGGTTTATACAAGCCATCACCAGCAATGTTGACAGCTCTGCTGGCGTTTCATTGAGTGCCAGATTGTTACGCGGAACGCAAAATCGGATGGTCACGTTGGACAGGACGTAACCAGAGCAACCCAGAGACTGACAAAGCACAGCAACTGGTTCTTGGTCCGTTGTCCCTCTCATATTATATTTCTGTATACCTGTATATTTCTATCTATCTATTGTTTGATGAAGATGCCCAAGAGTGTGGGATGTTTCGTGGTTTTATTTTCCGTCACGTACTCCACGGTGGCGATGATCTCTTCGATGCTGGCACCGATCGTTGGCGACATTCGTCATCAAAGTGATAGCCATTATCTACGCCATCATCATATTCATCATTCGACGGAAAATCATCTTTGGCAGGATCATGTGGACGAACGACAATTCTACGATCATCACGCAACTGCCCTGCAGTCCTTGTCAATAACAACGTTGGAGTGGCAAATCATTCGAGATGATTTTGACATTTTCCAATTGCCAACCGCCAATCCTAGTACAAATAATCAAACGTTTGATTTGGTACAATCCGACAATCTGTGTACATTGGCACGAGCCTACGAAACCTATCGCGGGTCTCCCGTCGCCCAGGCGAGACCGCATGTGGCGTGGTGGCGACAGCAACAACTTCCACCAAAATCACCTTTACAAAAAGAGGACGACGACACGCAAAATGAGGATCCAATCGCGGCGTGGCGAGAGGACGGATGTTCCTTGGAATACCTACAGGACTATCTGGATCATCCAGAGACAATTGCCGTCATGATCGATCACAATACCACAGCCGTGCAGGTATTGAATACTAGCAAGTTACAACCCATGTCACCCATTACTGTTATTGGGTCTCAGGATCTCATATTGGAAAAGAAGTTGCCACATCAAAACATGCCCGACAGCAACCTTCTGCTTGTCTTGGGAGATCATGCCGATGAAACTCGCGTCGAAGCGATACAAGAATACTTGACGCTGAGCTTTATTCCTCCAGATGACAACAAAGATGACGACAAGAAGAAACAATCCAAATCCAAACCACCACCACAAGACAACAACAACAATATGATTCGCACCATTTTCCCCGACCCTCAAAATCCCACTGCTACATTGCTGGATCCACTCGAACAGACTCAATTTGTCATTGTACCAATTAACAAAAAACTGCGACAAAAACAACGTCGCAACTATGTGTTGGAAGAATGGATTGCCACGGCATTGGCATTGGGTGTCATTCCCATTTTGGAAGAAAATTCATGGTATCGGCAAGTCTTGTCCGATTTGCCCATTGTATGGGTCGATTCCTATCTTCATTTGACACCCGAATTGTTACAGTTGGAATGGGAAGGAATTATTGTCTTGCATGGAGTTCATGGACATGAATATCAATATCATTATGAACCATTGACGCAATCCTATTGGCTCGAGCAGGCATTAGAGAATGTGGGAGCTCAAGGGTGGGTGGTGAATACTAATAAAATGACGCCAGATGGTGACGACAACAGTCCAAGCGTCAACACCAAGAGGAAAAAGAAGAGGAAACGAGGCAAGAAAAAGAAATCAACGCAAGAAGAAGGGGATCAGTAGCTCCATAAATTTATTCGTCTCGAGAGCAACCAAACAGACATTGATCGCAAGTAGACGCACAACGGCAATCCACGGCCCAAGAACCCTGTGGAATTCGCTGTGAAATTGCTTGCTCACGAGGTTGCTTGCTCACGAGGGAAGTTGCCAACTTTGGTATTGTCCGAAGATGAATGCCAATGCTCCTGTGAAATCCCCCATCAAATTTCTTGCTTGCGAGGGAAGTTGGTGTTGGGTGAATGAATGAATGTGAATGCTTCAATAATCAGTTTGGAACGAACAACAATACACAGCCAGCAAGAAAGTGTGGATACCTCAAGAGTTGTTTGTTGCGAACGTTTCGGAAACTGCGGATTGTTCATCGCAACGATCGTTTTTTGCAGAGAGTACGATACTATGTAACCATCTCAAGTCTCAAGACACATGCCATTACAAGATAGCTAAGTGCGACTAGCTAGCTAGCTAGAGTGTCATCATGAAACACGCAGTACTTATTAGCAGTAGTACCCAGCAACGCTCTCAATCGCTTTTCAGAAAAATTCAAAATGGCAAAGCCCATTACGACCAAACAAAAGTGCTCAATGGTGAATTCCCTTTTTGCTTGTTGTTGTCGTACAAGAACTTTGATGCAGTGCCCAATGTGAGTAGTCCACCAACACCGTAGATCCGCAATCTGTTGCGGTAAGAGCCAGAAGATTTTAAAAAAGCCAAATGTGTGATGGAACCAAGCATGGCAGTCGGCGGTACCGTGGTACCTGCAGCTGACTTACTGACTGAACCAACAGCTACGATTGGACACCTCGGATTGCAAAGCTCGTAAAAAGACCCATTTTGGTCTTCGACCAACCAAAGAGGCCAACACGGGTCCAAGTTTGTGGGGAGTTGCCAATTTCGTCCTGCTTGGTAGCTTGGTCAAGAGAGCAGGATTCGATCAATATCGGCGCGGTACTGTGCCAATACAGTCGTACGACGTGTTCTACCAAAATACGAAGAAGATCGTCCACGTCTCAACAGCTGCTCTAAGACTAGCTAGTACTAGACTAATAGTATTATAACTGTATGTGTGCGAACTTTTAAAATACACTAAAGTACTGGTACTGTACATACATACTTCCGCGACTGCTGTCATTTCACAGATACTCCACACGTTTGAGAAAGTTAAGGCGTACCGGTGGTACTATTAAATAATAAATCCCTACAATGACCGGACACCGCTTTTCCGACTGGGAGGTGCAACAAGTCTTTAGGGTTCACGGTTCATAGGAAAGCTCGACTGAGGCACGAGCCACCATAATTTTCCTCAACCTGTTCTCATCCATCTTTAAATCTCGACAAACCTTCCCAACACAACACTCTCGATTGTATTGCGCACCAAATATTGGAAAAACCCAAACAACCATGACACTCCTCGATCGCCCCTCTGCCGTGACGGCGGAGATGCGAACGCTATCGTGTGCCATTCACCCAGATGCGACGCTTCATTTGCAATTGGCCGGATTCCACCTGACCAATGTCGCGACGGGTTGGGTAAAAGCACGCGTCTCGAGTCCGGCCTTTTCCGTCTGTGCGTACCGACGATCCCTCGATCAATGGGAGCCCGTGGCGACATCCCAGTCGATTCCGGCGGAATTGAATCCAGTGTGGCCCTTGGTCAAAGTGAGATGCCAAGATTCCTGCCACTCCGACATGGAACGACCCATTCGCATTCAAGTCTTTGATCAGGGACAAATTGATGAAACAAAAGTGCCCATGGGACATTTTGATACCACCGTCAAGGAATTGTTGAATCGATCGTCGGGAGGTTTTTTGGATCCCAATGCTTTTCGATTTTCTCTCATGCAAGATCAACAGCAAGTGGGATCCGTCTCCGTTGTTTTGGCTGTCAATGAAATTGAACCCCTAGAAACACAACCAACACAACAACCAGAGCCAAGATTGGAAGCTGTGATGGAGGAAGCTATTCTTGCTACCAATGCGGATGCACCACCAGAAGCGCCAACCAATGGTGTCATGGGGTGGTTCAAACGGTCTAGTGTGGCGGCAGCCGAAGAAGCAAACCCCAAAGAGGACCAAAAAACACAAAACAATAATTCACCATCACGACAATCCGCCTCCTCGAAACAACAACAACAACAGAACCACAACAAAAAAGAAGTGACACGCACTTCCCCAGCTAGATCCAGTGCTTCCAAACGAAAAGAGACCCGCCAAAAAGACAAACAATTATTACGTCTCATTCTGCGCGGCGAAAACCTGGAAGAAATGCCCGTGGGAATTGGACAAGACGTGGCCGTCAATCGCTTTTGTCGCATTGCCAAATTACAACCCGGACAACAAGATGATGGGAGTTTGTTTCGCGATATTTTCCAATCCAAAGTAGTGCCCCACAACCAAAACCCCACGTGGGAAGAGTGGACGTTGTCGCTGGACGAACTCTGTGGTGGCGATTTGGACATGCCAATTAACTTTTCCTTGTGGGAAGAGCAAGATCGGCCCGTACAAATGGGGTCTAGTCAAGCTACCGTCAGGGAACTTCTCCACAATAAACGACAACGACAACCCATGACACTCACGAAACATTCCAAGAGCCGAACCTTTGGAACATTGCATGTTGTGCAAGCCGAAATTATCGACAAGAAGGCTCCCGTAGTAGTCGAGGAGGAGGAAGAAAAAGAAGAGAAACGAGTCAGCAATGGCAACAACTCACCACCGATTGTACTATCCAAAGAACAAGAACTCAATTGGATGACGCGAGCACTCAACTTGGCCGCTGGACTCGTGTCCCAAGGCGAAGCCACGGGCACGGAAACACCCCCCAGCGAAGGAGACAAAGACGAAAAGGACGATGTCGGCAAAGAGGACGCAGTCGAGAAGAAGAACGACGCCAAGCAGGAGGGCGAGGGCCCCAAACAGCAGCCACAGAGACAGCAACAGAGGCAGCAACAAGAAGCCCCCAAACGGCCGGACAAAAAGACAGCGGACGTACATAGAATTGTCAATGTGCTCGAAGCATTGGAAAACGTGGAAAAAGACGATGAAGATGACGATGATTCCTCATCAGAGAGCAGCTCCGACTCGGACGATGACGAAGATGACGACGACGACGACATCACCATTGCAGATGTCATTTCGGTAGCAGAACAAGCCATGCTTCACCACGGAAACCAGAAACAACAACAAGGGCTTTTGGAGCTCACCCAGCTCTTGACGCCTACGAGAGTGAGCCCCAAGAAAAGAGCCACGGCGGCGGACATCATGGCCGGAATGCCAAAGTGGGATTTGGATGGTGATTCGGTCGCCAGCGGCAAGAGCCGTAGAAGCAAACAACACGAACAACAATCAGCAACCGGAGGAAAGACCAAGAACAAGGTGTCGGTTGTGGTGGCAAAAGTCGCCCCTCTGAAGGACCAGTGCGATGTGGCTTGGAGCATTCAACAGAAAAAAGATCAAGAGAGAAAAGATCTAGAAAGAAAGGATCAAGAGAGAAAAGATCAAGAGAGAAAAGATCAAGAGAGAAAAGATCAAGATAGAAAAGATCAAGAAAGAAAGGATCAAGCGAGAAAGGTTGTAGAGGATCAAGAGTCCAATGATCACTTGGGAAAAGATCCAGAGAGCACAAGGGTGGAACCAGCCAAGCCAGCCGCAGCATTATCCGACAACACCAAAAAGTCCAAGAAGAAGAAAAGAAAGGCGGCCAAGAAGCGTGTGCAAAAGACTTTGCGAAGCATCCATAACCTTCTGACGGACAACTTGAAGAGCAACCCAGAGGGTCCAACCCCCGAAGAGGAAGTTATGAAAGAAATTGACGAGGCTGAGAAACAGAAGGATCTTGGCGCTGAACCGTTCGAATCCAGGACTTTCGACATGGGGCCAATTAATGCGAAATCGGTGGCTTCGCCCGCAGCGAGCGGGAGTGCCAAACCAACGAGGCGGCGGCCGCCAAAGAAGAGCAAGTCTTCTGATGGTATCCCCCTAGTGCCAAGAAACAGGCCAAAGAAGAACCTCTCTTCCGACGGTGTCCTCCAAGGAGCAAGAAAAGAGAAAACGAGGAAAACAAAGCCACGACGGTACAACAGCAGCATCGAGGACGGCGCCAAACCAAGCAGATCCCGCAGCGGCGAGCGCGGGATGGGACCGCGCACAAAGGCCCGAAGAGAGCGGGGGTCACAGAGTCAGGAGCGCACTGCTCTCCACGACCCCAGAAGATCCGACCGAAAGCACAACCCGCGAGAAGAACGATCCGGACGAAGTCCTCACAGATCAGCCGGAAGGGTCGAGCGTAGTCGCACAAGATCGCGCAGTCAGGACGCAAGCACCAGACGGGCACGTTCTGGTTCTCTGGAAATGCCCCGCGGGGCTGGAGGATTTGTGACTGGCCACGACATCAAATCAAATCACGACAGTTTCGATAATTTCGGCAGGCTGGGCACTGCATTGAAGAAACAACGAGAGATGAAACTCTGGGGGCAAGAACCGCCCGACAATGACATGCCTGACGCCAACCCGGAGATGGGCGAGCGGGCCAATGCAGAGGCAATCAAACAAAAGCTGCGTGATCTTTCCGCTTCGCAAACCAAACCTGAAGAGGTCAACGATTTCAAACTGGGAATTTCTCTTGCGGAGAGCGCCAACCCACAACGGGATATGGAACTCGAGAAAGCAGCAGACAGGTACGAACCACCGCCCACTGCCCTTGACCACCAACACAAAATCTGGAGTCCCTTCGAAGAAGGGAGCAGCAGCTTCCCAATTCCCAACAGGGAATCCGGAGAGAACAGCACCTTCCCCGTTGACTGGGAAACGGGTGAAGGGAGCAACAGCTTCCCTCCTCCCAACGGGGGATCCGGACACAACAGCACCTTCCCCGTTGAGTGGGGAACGGGCGAAGTAGAAGCGGGCTTTGAAGCTCATTTTATGAATGAGAGCTTCCCACCGCCTGAAAATGGATCCAAAGATAGTGGCAGTGCAAAAAAAGATACCAGGAGACGCCGAGCCTCCCTGACAAGCATAATGGCAGATGGCATGAAAGACGCCATGAAGGTTGTTGTTGACAGTGGCTCTGTGGTGGGTTCCGCGATGGTTCAGGGAGGCGCTGTGGTGGGGAGAGGTGTTGTTCAAGGAGGATCTGCAGTGGGGCGTGGTGTCGCTCAAGGAGGGGCAGCAGTAGTGAAAGCCAGCAAGAAAGCCAGCAAGGACGCCATAAAAAGGCAACCAGACGGGGGGAAAGAAAACGAAGCAAATAGTCAAAAGAAGGAGAAAAAGAGCCCGATTCGACGATCAAACTCCCTGCCGACGAGCTCTGATCAAAACGAGTGTGCTGTTTGTGGATCCACCAGCGCTCCTGAGGGGGCTCGGTTTTGTCCCAATTGCGGCAGCAGCTTGATGAACGGCGCGAACAGCAGCCAGACGGGCACAACAAAAAAGACGCCAGCACGACGGCTTTCCCTTGGTGACAAGGACAGCGACGCCAAGGAAACAACGAAACGTCTCCCAAGGCGAACCAACTCCACTGGAGCTGACGCGAAAAAGAAGGACAACAACACATCAAAAAAAGAGCCACGTGGGTTCCCTATCCGCCGCCGCCTTTCCCTAGGTGATAAGACGAAGGACAACGACGCTCCTCGCAAGGAAACAAAGAAGCGTCTACCGAGACGTACCAATTCAACAGGAGCAGATGTCAAAACAAAAGACGACGAAACCGCGAGCAAGGATAAGCATGCTTTTGCTCCTTTGAAAGCGATCGGAGGAAACATGAAGGGCGCCGTGATGGGTGGCGCCAAGGGCATGGCTGTAATGAGTGGCGCAGTTGTGAAAGCGAGCGTCGCGGCTGGAACGTTTGCGGGTGGAGGGGTTGGAAAAGTAGCGAAGGCAGGAGCGAAACTTGGCAAGGGGACAGTGAATGCCAGCGTGAACACCTCCAAGTTTATGCGGGACCATCTGTCAACGGCGACGTTTCACGAGGACGACAGTGACGAGGATGACTTTGTTCGAAAGGGCTACGCAGAGCTCGAGGAGTAACGGCATGCTTGGCATGGTTAGTCTTAGTCTATTTCAAACTTTCAACACTATCATTTTGGCGTTTCAACACATCGTTCTGGCATTTGCTCCTAAAGCTAGTTCTCTGCTGATCGGCTCTTGACAGCTTCGGCCATCTCCGTCAATGACTGGTCATACCAATGCCGAACGACCTTCGATTTGTTGTTGTCGCCGCTCTTCTTTCCAAACGAGAATTGCCTTTCCAACCAGAAAGCTGCCTCCATCCGAAGAGCGGCGTCGATTGTGCGAAACCATAACTGATGGTTGCCTGGTGATTGAACTTCGAACGATTCCACCGCAGCTTTCCGTGTTGCCGGCGGGATGCACTCCAAAGCATCGTTTGCCCAGACAGGACGGGGTTGTTTCCGCATCCATTTGGGCAAGAGATTCTTCCCTCTTCCCTCGACAGGCGCCAGTGGGATAATTCCGGTCTCAAAGCAAGCTCTGTAGAGTGTTTCGCCACCCTCGAGTACGAGCTTTAGAACTTTCCAATTCTTCCAGTTGACTTTGTTGTTTGTCTGCTGTTCCTGAGCACCACCGACCTCCTTGAGGAGCATCGCAAGCACGTTGGTTGACACCAGCACAGTTTCCCCCTCTGGCGACTTGGCAACGAACATGTTTTGGTGTTGTTTCGAAACCCTGCCCGTCATTCCAACGCGGACACCTTTTGCCTGCTTCTTGTCTTTCAAAACTAACTTGGACGCAAGGCTCCTCATATTGTCTTCTTCATTTTCCGCTTTCTCGTTGCTCGAGGCTGAAGTTTTTTCTCCCTGGCTTTTCTTTGCTCCACTTTGACTTCCATGCTCCTTCGCCGTTGGTTGTCTGGATTTCACGATGGGTGCCGCCACTTTCTTACCATTCTCTTTATCGCTCTGCTCGTTCGATTCCAAGGAAAATTGTTCTCTAGCCTTTTGCCGCGCATTCTTTCCACTTCTGCTCCGACGCTTCTTCTGCTTCTTTGTACTCTCCTGTGGTTTTGGCTGGGGGATGTCGCTGACTGGCGTGTCATCTGCGTTGCTGGACGTAACGGTCTTCCTCTCCCTTCTCCACTGCTTCAAGTTATTCGCTGTGAGCGAGCACTCTGCAATGTTCCAAGGTTCCAATTCCCTCCCCCCGACTCCATCAAATAGTTTGCACAGATCAATGACAACTGATGGGAAGCAAAGAAGAGACTCTCCCTGCGTTGAACAGGATCGGTGGAATGCAATGGCCTCCTTTATCTTTTCGAAAGCCATAGTCTCGTCAAGCTCGAATGCACAAAAACTGTGACTCTTGGCAATAACTTCGTCATTTGGGCATCGGGCTCCGATCCATAGCAGGAGACTTGAAACCTCCAAATCGTCGGGGTCGCCAGAGTAGCTACTGTCATCGCTATCGTACGAAGTAGTGGAAACAGTCGCCCCAGGAACCTGAAGACCAAAGGATAGGAAACCAAGAGCAACAAATAGGGGGTCTGTGGGAAGCAGAGTCAAGCAGTCCACCCGAAGGCCACCGCCTCCCACTTCCAGTGCATTGGCGCAGCATGCGAACAAGTGATGGTGCGGGCTTGTGGCTACTGCTGGGACACAATTCTCTGGAACATAAACCGTTCCTCCTCGACTGAGTCGCTTCCAGCGAAATGCCATGCGGGTTTCTTTCCCTAGATTCAGGTCGAATTCCTCGTCTTCCTCCTCCCACTCCTCCTCAAAATTTGAATTTCCTTCGATTTGTTTCGTCCTTTTCGATTGTAAAACAATCTTCTGCCCCCCCTTGCGCTGTCCCGAAGCTAGCATAGTGATCAACCGAGCACTTTCTGGAATGTCGGCAAACAGCGGGTTCTTCCAACTGCTGGATTCGGTTGCATGGCTGACTGCAAGCAAATCTTCCGACTTGCCAAATATCTTCGGGTTGTTTGGTACATGGTCAAAAGAGAGATTCTGGGTAAAGCCTTTTTTCGAGGTGGTGTACGTCGCATCATTCGTTTGCAGCAAGTCGAACATGTCGACTTTGTTGATCTCGGAACAGGACCCTTCGACGCACACGACAAAGGATGGGAGTGCCTTCTTTGCCTTCTTCTTCTTTTTTCCACCCCTTCGTTCTGAGAATGTAAATTCTAGTTTGGAGAACACATACTTGGTCTCTAGAGCCATCTCACTGAATTGACGCACCAGCGAAATCGAGTTCTGATCGTCCACTTCATATCTCCGAAGCACTCTCGTGACTTCATCATTGGATGCATTGTAGCTACTGGCATCCTTGAGCATCCAAGTGCCGCAGGTGCGTTCTGATATTCCACGGCGATTGCCATCCGTCCGTTCCACCATCAACACGTTCATCCAGCTTTCGCCCTCCAATGCAACTGCCATGAGATCCATGAAGTCTCTATCAGCGGCCAAGCTTTCAGTGAAAAAGAGGCACATCCGACCATCGCAAAAATACCACGCAAGACCGATGTCGTGAACGCAGCAATAAGACAGAAAGCGCTCTTCGAAGACTGGGAGTTCAAACGGTTTCAACGGCTGGAAGGAACCCTTATGAGTTATTCTTTTGTCCAGCTCAACCCGAAAAGGATGGCGCTGTTTGTCCAATATTTGCTTGAGATCATCAGAGGACAGGTGCCTCCCATCGCTTGTTGTCACCTTGAGCGTGACAGTGCCATCGGGTGCTTTGTTGACGGGCACTGGTTTCGCCTCGATCATCATGTCTGAAAACACCCACAGCTGCAGAATCCGAAGAATGGCAAGCTTAGATGCCGGCAAGTGCACTGGAGGGGCTTGCATCTTGAGTTTGCTTTCCTCTATACCGAGGAACTCTGCCACCCGCTTCCTTTTGTTGTTTTTAGTTGACACCATCTGGCGAAAACGATTGATTGCCACGCGATAGAACCCGCAAAACCGTTTCTTATCTTTGACCCTTTCGTATTCCCACATCAAATTCATCATCGCGAGTGGATCGGAGTACAGATTGGCATCCCAGTGAGATCTGCTAACAAAAGTTGCAGCTGATATTTCATTAAATTCAGCAGGAGAATGGATGAGAGGGGACGTGATTTGGAATGGGGTTTTGGGGAAGGACATGACGGAGGCCATTTCAATCGCCTCAGCAGCCACACCAAACTGAATTCCAAGCCCGATCAGGTTACCAAACATCAAGTCCATCCCAAGAGAAGAGACAAAGGAGCCAAGGTCCGTAATCTCGCCGTCATCGTCTGGACTCGTGATAAACTTCCATTGGTGCAGACTCTCAAACGACCGTTCGATTGTGGTTGTGTTTGGGGGCTCTAGGCAGTCCAACAGGACCGGGGTGATGCTTTCATGCAGCATTTCCTTCAACATCAAGATGACCGAGTCAAGCGGAATCCGGACCATTTCGCCGGGCTCAAACTCATCCATATAATAGTCAAAGGCGTTCCTGGAATACAAACGGTATACAGTACCTGGTCTGACTCTGCCAGTCCTTCCTGCACGCTGCTTCGCACTTGCTCTTGATATCCATGTGGGCGTCAGCATCTGCCGGTGACTTGAGGCATTATAAACGATTTGGCGACAGAGACCCAAGCAGATCACATGGTCAACGTCTGGAAGAGTCACTGAAGATTCAGCTGCATTTGTAGCAATGATGATCTTGACTTCATCAGGCTCGGGGGAATCAAAGGCCGACATTTGATCTTCAAAGGGAATGTCGGAATGAATTGGGAAGCACGTCAGTCGTTTCCCCGCTACTGCTACACCCTCCACGAGCTCTGTAATGCCAATGATCTCTGCCATACCCGCGACAAAGATCAGCACAGACGAACCAGGATCTCCCACCATGGTGGCAAGATTGGCTGCCAGCGTCTGGAGATGCTTCATCATCTGCACTCCGGGGGCTGACTTGCACTTTTTCGAGTCACATTCTTTGCTCAGAGCAGCAACGGCTTGTCGTTCCTTACTGGTGAGCTGCATTCGACTGAGATCCTCCAAATACACTTCCTCAATGGGGTACCGTCTAACGCCAACGTGGATTGGATCATTGGGTAAGTTGAAGTATTCTTTGTAGAGTTTTGTAGCCAGGGTAGCTGACATGAGTACCAATCGAATTCGTTTATTCTCCTCCAGCAGTCGGCGACAAAGGAAGCACAAAATGTCTGAATGGACAAGACAACAAGACAAACGTGAGAAGGGCAGCATCATTCAGTGTACAGCAGCAACAACGCAATGTCGCAGTACCTCCTCCACGTACCAGTGTCTACACTTCGTTCGTGTACTTCATCAATGACCAAGTGCGTACAATTGTCAAATCTTTGTGGATGGTTGGCGAGCAGCCTTGTGAGATATCCCGTTGTCACAAACCATGCTTGTGTCTGAGAGCTTTCATACTCTCTCCACCCATGTCCCATGCGTAGCGCAAACTTTTGGGCGTGTTGGGGCTCACACGACCGCACTCGTTCCACCAGTGCCTTGGCGGCTATTCGACGCGGTTGACTGATAAAGAGTTTGTGCGTTGAGAGGGACGGATCGGGCGTTGCCGCTTCCAGAATCATAATGGGTACTCTGGATGACTTGCCACAGCCAGTCTCTCCGTGAATGATTGTGACGCGGTTGTCTCGGATCGACTCTAGGATGACATCTCGATGAGCGTCAATGGGCAATGATACGGGTGTGGGTAGACGTTCGGCGGCGGATTGTTCCTGATTATTCAATAGAATGGTGTCACCTGCTTCGTCCTCTGCCTCCGCCTGCTTTCGTCGTGCCATGGCCATGGCTTGGAAAAAGTGGGCATGGTCAAAGAGTGTGCCGGGTGCCGTTGTTCGTTTCAATGCGCGACTCTGCTGGAACAGCCTCATGGCACACTTTTCAATGAATGTCGCGGCAAGCATGTCTTGCCAGGTTGGCCGTTCGTCCAGAGATGGTGGTTCGCTTGCCAGGGTTCGTTGTGGTTGCTGCTGTTGCTGCAAGATCTTGAGATGTTCCTCATTGAATACTGTCTGCTGTTCCTCCTCACCCGCAGTCGCATCCACAATTTCCTGCAGCGACCGTAGCCATGCTTCTCGAACGGATGTATCGTCAGGTTTCAAGGTAGCATATCGTCGCAGCAATGTCCGGGAATGTTGCGAAATACCCAACTGCACATCCATCTCGTCCTGCTCACCATCACTATCTTCTTCCTCTGATGAATCTGGTAACTCTAACTCTTGCATGTCGCCATGATTGTAGAGTATTCGACTGTACTGGATGGCTGCTTCCATGCTTGGATCACTAGTAGTATGCCGGTACTCGTGTTCCTCCTGCTGGGCCAAAAAGTCCAAGAGTTTGTCGTAATCTCGATCAAATGCCTGGAAGGTTGTCGTGGCATCGACGTAATCATTCCCCAGCATGCAGGCAAGTTCCGTCATGTGTCCATCTTCCAATCCCAGAGATTGGGCAATGCCTTGTCGCGTGTAGACGCGAGCTCTAATAATCTGTTGGTTGTTGTTCTTTTCTACAAGTACCAATCCAGCAAAGGGAATGTACTGGATCCCTTTGTAAAAGAAAAAGTCACTGTCTTGTCCCACGACATAGTGATCCGGTTGGTCCCGTGCGTCCGCTGCCATGACGGCATCGGCTTCTCCATCACACTCTATATTGTTGTCGACAAGTTGTCGAAGTGTCTCGCGGACAATGCACACAAAGAGTTGCGAATAGGGAAACTCGTGACAGACTTGACAGGAAACGTCATTGGGGAAGATACCATGGTCGCAGTAGCGTTGCAAGTTGCTCCATTCCGTCTCGCGTTGTTCGCGACGTCGTTTCAATGTCGTGGCCTTGAAATTGACAATAGCAGCGGAAGAAGGACCATCCCAGTAGACTTTGAGGTTCAAAAATGACAGTCCATGGACAAATTCTCGAGTGACATCCACGAGTAAGGACTTTGGCAGGTTCTGGGGCAGCAACAGTGTGAGTTGAGACGTGGTCAATTTGGCCGTTGTCTCGCGACATTTGCTGCTGCTTATGTTGTCTTGTCGCTGCGTCACCTTGCGAGCCCAGCGAGAGTAGGCAATGGTATGGAGATAAAACGCCAAGCCAGGACCATCGATCAGCAGCGTGGAGCCTTCGGGGAGTATGGTTGTGGATTCGTCCTCATGGGTGCGCTGCTGAAACAGTTCGGTCGTACAACAGCCACGAGACGGTGGAGGCAGAACGCCTCTTGTCGTCAAGAGCTTGGTGATTCCTTGGACTCCCATCTTTTTCTTCTCCGTGCAAATAAAATAATGTTCCTTATTGCAAGGAAGCCAATCTTTCGTGGCAATTTCTCTTGTCACAATGGAAACTTTTTGCTGCCGCTATCGCTTCTGGACCTCAATCAGTCTCCCAACAAGCGATAGACAATCAGCTAGCTAGTAGACTGCAGCTCTCCTTCCTCGATCGTTTGCCGATCTTCTTGCCTTGTTGTGGACTCCCCCAAGCTACTCAAACGTCATGGCCATTCATTATTTATTTTGCCTCTCCGAAAATTTCCATTCGGTAAACCTGTGTAAGAGGAAGTGCACGTCTTTCTAAGCGCAATACATCATGTGCGCACAATGAGGGCCTGTACCGGTACCGGTACCGGTACGAGTGCAACTATGCATACCTACCGTACCGGTGCAGGTTCAGGTGTGGCCCCAGGAGCGGGGCATCTACTAGCGTCGCTAGTAGTAGAGACAAACCAAGAAAAATGGGCCCAGGTGTGGGTCCATCATCAGAGTCTGGATTAGAGGATGCTTGATACGGTACATGTATGTACATTCGAGAGTGATTCCCCGCAAATTCCCGGCAGCGTAATCCGCTCTCTCTATTCTGTTTTGTTGGCGCAAAAATGAACTTTTACTAGTTACCCTACAAATAATTGAAACGGAGGTTCAATTAAATAATACATGTAAGACTCTACTAGGCTTCAAACAACAAATACGTGAAGTACTACTGGGCACTGCCACTTCTTAGGCAGCTGCTGATTGCTCCTTCCAACAGGTTTGTCGCTTATGGCTTGGTGAAGATCGCCGTCATCAACACTGCCACAGATCCAACAATACTGATACTTGCACTGCTGGCGCCCGAGCTTGAAGAAGTTGGGGCTTCAGTTCCTGAAGTCATTGCTTCTTCAGCTGCTTCCGAGTCCTGCGCTACCCCGCAGGTACCATTCAGAGGAGCAATTGCATAACCATCAAAGACTCCATCTTGTTTGAGGCGGCAGTCAAGCTCGACAGAGTTCTTCTCCACTTTGACTGTGGTATCATTAGGATGCTTCACAACTTCGTCATCTGGGAAGCACCCCACTGTCTTGAATGTGGAACCAGGTGGGAATCCTTCACGAAAATAATGGTTGGATCCGAAGGAGCCATCTGTTCCATTTTCGTGAGAGACACCCCAAAAAATATTCTCTGTGAGATTGTCAGAAGGATCAGTAGATGTTGTGACTTCCAACAGAAGCTGAGGCTCTCCACCCTGGCACAATTCACCAACTTTGCAACTGCCAACATTGGTCGTTTGGTTATGTTCGTCACGAAAGGTACCAAAGCTGAATTCACTATTCCTCCAAACAATTCCATCCTTCTTGAGCTGGTAATGGCCCTCATCCCAAGAGTGGTTTCTTTCATCCCACTCCAGATAGGGCAAAGATACTTCAAATTCGTAGCACCCATCTCTCGCAATACACTCCCGGGCATAGTGAATGATATCATAGTTGATGGGGAGAGAGTTGGCAGATCTGTTGTATATCGCTGGTGAATCAAATGTATGTTCGAGAACTACTTCTTCAGCTCGACTTCCTACACCCTGGAGTTTGTAGCTGAGAGGTGGATTCTCATTGTCAAGTTGGTTGCGATGCATCAAGAACTCAAAAAGGGACTCATTTTCACCACATGCATCCACACAGGCATCCCCAAAGTCCACTGCAGCGAACTGTGCATTGTTGTCCTGTGCAATTACTCCTCCGTCTACTTTGACAAGTATGTTGTCATTCTTGTAAAGGAGACCTTCATTTGAATTGCTGATTCTGGCTCCAAACAGGAATCTAAGACAATGATCACGGGTTGATGGGACACAGGAACGGATAAAACTGTACTCCTCCCGAAAAATGTTAGTGTCGCTGCAGCCTTTCAAATACTTGCAACCAATAATCTCTTCACCTTTGCCAGCGCCTTCCACAGTGGCATCACCATCAATAGTGGTAACATCTTCAACAAGCCTCCAGTTCCCCCCACCGTAGTCTCCGCTGAAGTGGATAAGCTCAAAAAGGGACTCTTCTGGAGCACAATCAGGAATGCAGTTGCCAAAATCAGTAAAGAAGTGAATGGTGCTGTAATCAATATGATCCGGATCACGTGTTCCAGGATACGTAGCAGCAAAGGGTTCTCTATCGTCGCCCCATTCAAACTGGTACATATCTGGCGTCAAGGTAGAGATTTCTGCAACATAGCATGCACTGGCAGGTAAGCAGATTTCAAATGGCTGGACCCGCTGTGAGACCCCGTAACGAGGAAAGTCCTGATCTTCCAAGATTTTATTTCATAACCCTGTCTCCGGGGCGAAGTCAGGCCCAGACTGGTATAGTTGAATACCAAAGTTTGAGGGAGCAGTTTCAAAGTTGAATGTGGCTCGGAAGAGCAGCTCATCGCTGAGACAGGAGGTTGTATTCATGGTTGGTAGCAAATAAGTATCCAATCGAGCAACAAATACTAAATAGATACATTATTAAAAGGAAAGAGGTGGGCTAAGCTAGGCAGAGCAGTGGCAGTGGCTGCGGTGTTACGTGGCTTTCCCGCTTCCTCAGCGGTGTCGCCTTTTAAAACAATAGGGGTCTTCAAAGTGGCTCCTTCCTTGGAAATTTATTTTTTTGACTTCTTTGAAAAATTTGTTTCGTGAAATCTAATTGGCTGAGGAAAAATAAAACAACTTCTTTGAAAGAGCACCTATTTTGGTGCTCTTTCGCAGCTTTTTTTCTTTTTCCCTTGCTTGCCCCCAACTCGAGACATTGAATGTCCCTCCATGTAGCATTATTATTATTATAATAGAAGAAGCACTGAAAGGCTGCCACACTGCCACACTGCCACACTGCCACCAACGCGCAGAAGGCACAATACTCAGAGCAACTAGCATCATATCATACTACTACTACGCTGGACTAGCTAGTAACATTTGCACATTCAAGCCACACTGCTGCCACCAACAGCTTGACCATGCCAAGGAGATCAGGGAAACAACTTGTCCTCAGGCGACTTGATGGCTTGATTCTCTCATTGGCAAAACATGTGAACGTACTGAATCTGTTGGGTGTTGACAGCAGCCAGCACTTTGATCTCCTTTACCGATGTCATTCTTTGAGGCGCAAGGTTCAGCGCAAGCGTTACTTTTTCAGGGTCAAATACCGCCGACGGACGACAAGATTCCATATTTACCTTGCCGACGAAGGCAGCATCGAGGATGCCTTGACCGATACAGAATTTCTTGTTCATTTTCGGCTACCACGTGCAGCCTTTTGGGAGCTGGTTGGTCTCATCAAGGACCATGCAATTTTCCATCCACTGAACTCTGATTCAAGAGGACCCAAACCCAAACCAGCATCCCATCAACTGCTGGTTCTCTTGAAATACTATGGCACCGAAGGAAATGGCTCATCCAGTATTAATTTGGGCACTTTCTTTGGAGTTGGATCCGGAACAATCAACAAATGCCGGAAGATGCATTACAGACATTGCTCTCCTTGGAAAGCCAAACTTATTATTGGCCTACGCCTGATGAACGCAAAGCAATCGCCAGTCGAATCAAACAGAAGTGGCTCTTCCCAAATTGTGTGGGACTGATCGATGGTACATTGTTACCTCTCGCTGCTAGACCCCTTTTACATGGGGAGAATTATTTATCTAGAAAGCGATTTTATGCTATCGTTATGCTTATAGTTTGTGATGATCATGGAAGAATTTTATATTACCATGTTGGGTGGCCTGGTTCTGTCCACGACAATCGAGTTTGGAGAACCTGCAAGCCGTACCACCAAACCGATGAGCATTTTGCTAGCAACGAATACCTACTGGGAGATTCGGCATTCACTCCTGGGCAACAGATGGTACCACCGTTCAAGAATCTCTCTGGCCAAGCCATGTCGCAAAATTCCACGGAGTTTAATACATTGTTGGCTAAGCCACGGGTCAAGTCGGAGCATTGCATTGGCATCTTGAAGGGCCGATTTCCTTTCTTTAAAAGTATCCGAATGAAGATTGCCAAAAAGAAAGACCTAAAAGGAATTATTCAATATGTCCGAGGTGGAGTAATTCTTCACAACTGGTTAGTCAAGGAAGAGATTGGTGCAGGCTGGTGCTATGATGAAGTTGCCGTCACTGCAATGACAGAAGATGACCTCTAGAGGAGCTGAGCCGGCAACCGAACTAAATCAAGCCAATGATGCGCGCAATAAAACTTCGTTATTTTATTTTTTGGGTGGGGTGGATTGACGGCCAAGTTTGCGAGGTTGTGAATGGAGATCACAAGACGCACAGTTGCCTCGTCCCTCTTGGACACCTCGCCACGTGGAAGGTGGAAGCTTTCTCACAACATCATTCGTTTCAACGCCATCAACCTCCTTTCATTTTTTGCAGCTGCCAGCAATCTGGACTGGTGTCTGTTGTCGTACTGTAGTTTCTTGACGAAGATGATGACAAGACGAGCAAGGACGGCGTTGGCATATTTGTTGGTGTTTCTGGTAGCCTTTCCGCTGGATCTGATACTTCCTTGTCATGCACAACAAGAGACTAGCCAAGAATCGGAACAAGAACCGCCAACATTGACCACCACCGTGACAATCCCCAAAGATCCAAAGATTGATGATGCCGGTGATACTATCAAAAGCAACGGCAAGAAGACTGAATCACTGGACGAGGTTCAAGACAAAGTTCAAGAGGACAAGACTGAGGATATTCCTGGACAAATAGATGATGTCGAGCTATCAACTTCAGACAACAGTTTCATAAGCGTCGTGGAGAATGATGCACCAAGAATAGAGAAAGGCGAGGAGAGCACCGATGATAGCTCCAATGCAGACAAGGAGCCAGATGCTGCCTCTGTGGATGAACCAATAGAACCCAATGCGGATGAAGAAGCAACCGACTCCTCTGCTACCACAGCACACGATGACAGTGAGCCTGCCGATGCTGATGCACACGTTGATACAACAACAAAAGCAACCGATATGGAAAATAGTGCAACAGCAGAACCAGAGGACGCTGAAAGCAAACATAATGATATGGCAGCAAAAGCAGCAGAGGGCAATGAAGGCATAGAGATTGAAGCAACGAAAACGAAGTCGGCAAAGAATGACGCTGCTGAAAGTGACACGGACACTGCAACAATAGAGACTCCTGTCAGTCAGGAAACAGATGAGTCTACAGAAGAGGAACCCCAGTCGTCATCGTCCGAAAAAGATTCTTCCCAAGAACAGGCAGATACAGCAGAGACAACAGAGACCAGTAGTCAAGAAGAGCCACTATCGGGGCCCGTGGACTCGGAGACAACAGAGACGACAACGACTCCCGAAGAGGGTAAGAAAGCAGAAGAGGAGAAGCAGGAGACACAATCAGAAGAGAAGGAGGCCGAGAAGCAGCGGACTGAGACGGGGAGCTCAGAAGAGGAGAGTACAGAGGAGAAGCCCACCACCGAGTCAGCGGAAGAGGAGAACACAAACGAACAACCCGCAGAATCAGTGGACTCAGACCAAGTGGAGACCGAGTGCAGAGAAAGCAACAGCGCCACAGGAAAAGGAAGCAGAAGAGAGAGCGAAGCCCTCAACTGCGACAATATGATTCATCGACTGCACAATAAGGGAAGAGCAACGGAAGGAGAAGCCGCACCACTGAATCAGTGAAGAGGAGAACACAAATGAACAACCCACAGAATCAGCAGACGCGGACCAAGTGGAACAGAGTACAGAGACAACAGCCCACGGAAAAGGAAGCGGAACAGAGCAAACCGCAAACAGAACGGTTACTCGTCACTTCAGATAAAAGAGTCCCAGAGAACAACAAAGAGTCAGAAGATCCCAATGGATTCCAGACATGTTGAATCGAGAGAATTGGTGCAACTGGCTCGACTCACCAGCCCTCTTCCAAAAAAGATGACAGTGACTGAACCAGAACAAACACTCTGATAGCCCGCAAAGGGACAAAGAAACGATGGATCTGAATGATTCCACACAAAGAGACCACTGCAGCTGATCAACAGCAAAAGGAAAAACTCGCCGAAAGAAGGATCCTGCCAGTATCTTCGCAAGAAGAAGAAGCATCAACAACAACCAAATCTTTCTGGTCAGGCAACCACCACCAAAACAAAAGAGAATCCCTCGAAAGATGACTCTTCTACAAAGAAGGCACCGGATGACTCAAACAAAAAGAGTGCAAGCGAACCTAGTTACAAGGGTTGGTGCCAATACACTGGCAAGCGTTACGCCGATCTGTACATCTTGGGTCTTGCGTTACACAAGGACCTAGTTGCGGATGGAGAGGCAAGAATTG
>CAICTM010001487.1:0-28310 GCA_903772945.1 Seminavis robusta
GGCACCAACTTTATCATTCCAAGAAAGAAGGATCTGCACGATCATCCTTGATTTCGGAAACCGAACACAAACGACTCAAGCGGTAACCTTATCCTAGTCCCAAAAATACAGGACATCGCCTTGAAACCAGGATGGATTCAAGTGCGCTACATATCCAGACCTGAACACGGGACAATACCACATCGAGCTGTCACCTCACTCGAAGCAACACTGACCATTGCACTTCCCAGAGAAAGCACGAGTACAAGAGTTGCCAATGGGCCTAATGGTCATAGTCCCACAATTTGCTCCAAAAGGAAAGATGAAAGTCACCTTGCATGATACTGAAACCATATGTCCAGTGCATACATTGAGATCAAACTCATCCTAACGACGTCGATCTCCCTCGCATATCGCGTTGAACAGTAGGAGACCTTTCCCCAAGAGACTGCCATAAAGTCGGGAATTGAAATCAACACTACACAAGTGCCTTCCTCAGTAGAAGAGAGAACTGGAGTATTCAGTCAATTGGACTTCTCCAGAGAGGAAGCCAACTCTTAACTAAAAAGATAACAGATTGCATCCAGCTATCGCTCTTCGTACCAACAGGAATAACTTCGTTAATTTCGATGGACCAATGAACTCACCAAGGGCTGCTCCACGACAGCAGACCGAGAACCATGTCTAACAGACTGGGTTACCCAGTATCCATGTCCGGTCGTCATGGACAAGAGACGTGAGTCCCGCGTAGAGGTCGGAAGACTCCCGGGATGAACATGGACTTCGTCGCAAGTTCACGCGCGTCAATCGTGACAAGCTTCACCACATCCGTTTCAAAGCAAACCGGAAATACATCAAGGAACGTCCGCCAACGACTTATCCAGAAAAACACAGATAAGGAGAACACGGCAGTGTCCCTCATCAACACCATGTCAACGAACTATGATATCATCATTATCAGAACCGTTAATACGGTCAGCAACGACAAGGTCTTACCACACAGACGAGTAATAACAATGGCACTGCACGCTCCGACATACTACCCAATGGCGGCACGTCTACCAGACTTGGAACATAAGGTATTTACACCCATACAAGGCCTGATCCCCTTGTAGGATTGCCATCGTGCGACGCACTGTCTACATCCAATCTCAGAGAGTGCCCGCACTTTAATTCATATATTCTCCTTGTCCGACTGAGTCGTGCCTTCCGTGACCCTTGTCAGGGGGCGAATGCATACACGGCTCTTAGCCTTATTCGCGACTCGATCCTAGATAGGGTTTGAGTTCGACTCATGACTGAGTCTTTCGTGAATAGTCATGAGACAGGGTTCTCATGACCTAGTATCACTAGGTCGATGGTGAAACATGCGCTAGATATTTAGCTGGCGTGGAGAGATTCCACGCTACTAGATAAACTGAACCCACGTTCCGTTTTTGGATCTGGAGTGAGTAGGATTGCTACCGACAACCTACTCTATCACACTCTACAGTCTCCCGCGGAGTTCAGATCTACGATCCTTTGATTGTATCTCTTCGTATTAGTTTTCATAGTTTTTAATCCTCTCATAATTTCATTCTCTCAAACTCAAAAAATCGAAAGACTTTACACTAGCTTTTAGCGTAGTGCAAAGGTTCCTGTGACCGAGGCTATGCAGGCGACTGGAAGTGTCTCACACCTTATGGTGCAAGAAACTGCCAACACAGGAGATCCATGGCTGCATTGAGAGCCAGACACGAAACTGTCAACAGGCGATTCAAAACATTTGGAGCCTTGACGCACTGCTTCCGCCATGATGTCAACAATCACCATACTTACTTTCGTGCTGCTGCTGTTTTTATTCAGGTTGCTCATCAAATTGGATACTCTCATTATGATGTTGTTGGCTATGTTCATCCAGTGACTGAAGCTGATTGGGAGTGATGCCAACAGCTGGTTGCCAGTGTTGGTTCTTTGGAGCCAGGGGACCATGGCTTGTTTTCCCACTCCGAGTGGACAGCATGGTGAGGATCTGTTGGTTGAGATTGGTGGTGGTGAAGGCAACCTTGCAATCTAGCAATCTGGAACCATTGTCTGGACCTATGAGAGAGCATGCTGTTGTGGACCAGCATCTGTTAAGCATTCTATGCTGTGTAATGGAGCCCAGAGCAATTCAAAGGGCATTGCTGTTTGTGATTGACAATGTTGGCTTGTTGCCTTCTATTCTCCTAGATAACAAACTCTAACAAGTTCTGGTTAAGGCTGATTGTTTGATCACCCCAGTGTACAGCTTTTCAGGCACGTCCAATATGGAAACAATAACCAGTTTGTTGAATGGTGATGAATGGTGATGAAAATGATGAATCCGTGATTTTTAAAAGGTGATGAACAATTATACTATTTTACTATACAGGCTGAATCTAAACTATCGAGACAAACGCAAGCCCGCACCCGGTAAGACATTCGAATGCGAACCGGAACGTCCTGGAACGTTGCTTGAAAAGACTTAAAGGACCATACTAACCTCAACCTTAAGCTCAACTGACATCACTCGTTCGATCGATCGATCCAAGCCACTCGTACACCTCTTCTTTTTCATTATTTCGATACCTTTATCTTTATTGACTCTTTCAAGATGATGCTTCCTCCTCTTTACAGCGGCTACTCCTCTTAACAGCGGCTACTACTCACCACCATGACAGGCTCCTCTAGTTTGGTTAGGCTGGAAGCAGCGGTCGGTCGACGGATCGATTTGGTCCATGACAGGAGCTTCCCTTCCGTTCGACGACGGATCGATTTGGTCGGTCGACGACTTCTTTCTTCTTCCACGGAGCCTCTTCACGGAGCGACCATGACGCCTCCTCTTCCGCGAGCGAACGGAGCGATCGAGCCAGCCGACAAGAACAAGTGACTGCTACTAGAACGACAAGCGACGCCTCGTCAATGGCACTCGGTTCGGCAGATCGATCCGGCTTTCACAGAGTGCCTCTTTCATGGAGCGACCACGAGGATCGCTTCCTCTTCCACGGAGTGGCTGTGAGCCTGTGACACTGCTACTACTAATGCAACAAGCGGCAGCTTCTCTACTACTGCTTTGAGTGATTGGCTAACTACAAACATGAAATCAGCTCAATTTTCCCTGCCCAAGCCAACAATTCTCCTTTGAATCTTTTGGATGGGTGCTCCAGTCTTTATGCAAACCCAACCATCCATTTACATGACTCTACAGTGCAGATTGAGTGCTGAGAGTGAGGACAGGAGCACCTTTCCCATGGAGAAAAAAAATGCATGGCAGAATGACAACAAAATGGAATCCAAGCCTGACTTTTCCTGGATGCTCCATAGGAAACCTTGGAGATAGCAAATCCTTTTTGAGGGGTGGCTCTGTGAGTGTGTTGGGGAGCTAGTTCTAGAAAAGGATTTGCTATCTCAATGTATTGGTAAAGCTAATGGCCATTTGGTCAACTCTGTTGCCATGGTGATAAAATTCATTTTATTTGCTTCAATCTGTTCTTTGTGGGAAGCAGTCATTGCTATGCAGGATTCGCGAAATGACCACTTCTGGGTTCCCATTTCCGAAAATTGAAACATAACCGTCCAAAACGCTCACATTTTGACACCTGTCAGCGGTGTATAAAGTCATCCTGTAGTCCAGCTAGGTGATGATTATTGATGATGAATGGTGATGAAAATGATGAAATTGTGATGAAATGTGATGAATGGTGATGAATCATCACCAAAGTGTTGAATTGTGATGAAAATGCTTATTTGGTGCTGAATTCTAGATTTTCATGTTTCGCAGGACCTTCCGGCCACTTCTATCCGTATTTGCTATTATACTGTTTGTCACTCTGATGTCTGAACGCCACTTCACCGTGTGGGGCTAATATCGTAAGAGCTAGCTAGCTAGCTAGAGATCCCTCTGGTTGCAGGTGCCACCCAAATAATCTCGCTTCTAGATTCCCTCTGTGTCACCGTTCCCTAAGAATGGGCCGGATACCGGTACTGTGGGCACCAATAGTTTTAAACTGAAGGTGGATGTGCCTGGTACTACGATTGTATCTAGCATTGTTGGCAGTGCTACATGAATGGTGAAAAGGTACCGTACCGATAAAATTCTTTGATTAGTCGCTTAAAAGTACTGGAGTACAGTCGTAAAGTGGCTGCGGGGTCGGTTCCGGAACATGAAAATATTGTGAATGCAAACAAGACGAAGTTGCTCTGATAGTGGGCTCAAGCTTCACGGAGGTAACGACGGGTCACGGCTCCACAAAAGGGTGGCTCGAAGGATGCCAAATCCGCCACGTTGTTGCCATTGATGCCAATGTACCCCGGATTCGAGCCACTGACCCAGTTGGGCTTGGTCAAGGTGATGGTTTGGCCGGAATATTCCGCGTTGAAATTGCTGGCATCCACGGTAACGTCTCCCAGGTCCAACCCGGTGTCACTAAAGTCCAAGACAATCGTAGGCACGTCAAACCCAACATCTAAACCTGCCCACCATGGATTGGCACCGTCGCGGATTCTCACGACGCAGCTGGGAGCAGGAACTGGTTCGCTGTCCTCGCTGGGAGATTCGGCTGTGGGGGCAGCTGTGGGAGGAGTGGGGTCCTCTGGGTCCTCTGAGTCCTCGGGGTCCTCTGAGACCGGGTCTCCTTCAAACATGACATCGATGCAACCATGGAAGCGCTCGTAGGTCCACTCGTTGCGTCCCCACTCACCGTAAATGACATGACGGCCCCCGCGGGGAGGAATATCGCAGTACGTACTGAAAGTCGTTGATTGAATATCAGCGACAACGTCTGGGTTGCCACTTCGGTCGTTGTCACTGTAAAACAAGACACAGAAGGGCTCTTCGTCAAAGTCATCCCATGAAAGCTCAGAACCAGAGTCAAACTCGAAGCCGGGCTTGGTGATCCAATAACGGAACTCTTCGGTATCGAGAAAGTGAGGGCCCCAGGCAATATTCCATCGGATTTCCTGGCGACCAGCTTCCATGTCAGTGGTCGGCCAGTCCATCGCAATATCCCAAGGGGTGGCGCCGCCTTTAGAATATCCAGCAAATCATTGTGACAAAGATTGTGCATGAGTGGTTGAACGGAGTTATCAGTAAACATGTACGCATGATTTGCTTCGATTCAATCGCGCCGTCTCCGCTGCGCTTACCTTGCCAAGTCTCCGAATCAAAGCCACAGACATGGTCAGACCTTCCTCCCATGCGGCCGATATCATGAGTGAGTACACTCATGAACGAGTAGCCACCCGTAAAATCTTCCGTGAAGGGGTCCTCGCACTCGGGAGTCGCAGGGTTGCCACCGTAAATCACTTCATGGGGTTTGGTTTCAACACCACAGATTTGATTGCGGGAAGGTGGGTACTCAATGAGACCATGACCTTGAACAGAAGTCAACGAGAGGACCGACGAGGTGAGGAATGCGATGGCAGAAATCGTGATCTTCATGGTGAAAATGGTTGATAGAATGCTGCTTGAGTTAGTAGAAGGGTTTTCTTTAGTTTCCTTTTGGAGAGGCTTGCTGAATTGCTGATTTCAGAATTGTGAGAGCTTTCGGTGGCAACCAAATCTCAAGGCTCGAAGCCGAGGCATGATACCAAGTGGTGCACGCGGACTGGCAGAATCACCAATGATCTCGTGGTGGTTGTACCAGCCAGCACGCTTTGGTAGGAGAGTCAATCTTCTTCACGCATTAGTGAGCGATATGTCGTGGGAATTTACTGGGCTCCAAGAGCAACAATCGACTCCCGTGCTCCAATCCAGCGACCTGAATGGTTTTCGGTGCGATTTCTTGCGAAGAAGTTTAAAAGTGTGAGCCAGTCAATTTTAAAAAGCAGTTTTGTTACGCCCCAATGACAGTCTTCCGCTTGTATCATCTGATGATGGCTCTCTCCCACCATTGTGAACATTGGTGAAACGGTGCGAGGAGCGAGGAGATCTGCCGTAACTGCACCGTACCGATTCTTTCGGTTTCTCCGTTCTCGGGGTTCCGAGTGTGTTTGGTGCGTGCCCCTAGGGTATGAAGATACCATACTTAGATGAATTAGATTTAGTGTCGTTTGTTTTCATTCTTGCAGCGATGAAAAGAGTATAACAATGGACAGTAAACGCTCCGCGACCTTCACTGTCAAGAAGTGGTGCTTGAGTCACAATGTCACAATGTCCATCGGACTTACCGGTACTCTTGCACCAGTACGGTACGGTACCGGTACGGTACGGGAGTACACGACAGCAGCTTCGGTACCGAAACAAACCAAATGCATTCACAGCTCAGATACGATATCGTAATTGAAACAGTCAAAGATACACCCAACACTCCCACACCGCAAGATTCGGTTCCTGATGAAACAGTCAAAGGTTAAGTCGATCACATCGCCATGAGCCAAAGAAGAATAGATATATTATTCCTCGTCATTGGAGAGAGGTGAGCGTGGCTCCACTGTTCGTCTACGTTCTCGACTGGCTCTCGAGCGAGTAGTCTCCAGTACTGAACTCCTGTGTTTTGTTCTTGACGGATACCGTAGCCACTGGCAAGTAGCGGGATTTGTTCTTGACGGATACCGCAGCCACTGGCAAGTAGCGGGACTAGCTATTGGGATCCAAGATAGTACCAGCATCTTCTCATAATCAGCAGTGGGAGTGCGCGGTGCTAGAGTTGGAACGTTGTTCTGCCTCATGGGACTCTCGGCGACTGAGGTCACCCTTCCTCGCTCCAGCCCACAGCTGGCTTCACCTCTGTACAAACGGAATGATCAATCTTTTCAACCATGCACCAACTTCACCTCCATAGTCTGCCTCGTGCAGCACTTGAAGAAGACGAGCCAAGAAGCAATCGAGCAAGGAACCTAGTGAATTGGCTGCCTTTGCTAGTGGGCGGGCTGACCTAAGAGCATCTCAGCTCTTTCGGTGAAGTCCTTTTCCCTATTCGAGAAAAACGGCAAAGCGAGGAAGCACGCCATCATCACTGAACCTGTTTCTCCGCCTGTTTGGCTCTAGTCTCCTTCGAAGAAAAAAGAAGATACACGACGATGATGCCGATCTGCCGTCCCAACCCAGCGGAGGAGGATACCGAACTGACTGGTCCAGGGAACATTCTGGATTCTGGATCAACTTCTTGTGGAAAGAGGCAAGGTCTCAGGTACCGTAACGAGAAAATGCCAGCCGTACCCTCTATGCAAGGTTGCTTTGCTTGGTTGGTCCGATCAGCCTACTAGTCGTCGTCGGCTTCGAAATCGCAGCATTCGCTTCGGGTTGAAGGGTCGTGCTGCTTGCAGAACCCAGTTTGCCTAGTCTGTCCTCGGGGTGAGTTCCTTGGGATCGCAACTTCCGCACAAGGCCATTAGGGGAAACACATTCGCGCTTGTGAGTGTTGCCGAGCCTCACCTCACCTCCGCAGCGTCGAGCCGGATAACCATGCTCTTCGTAAAACTCCCGCCTGTACCGGTAGTACCGTAAAAGTAGAGCAAAGCTAGTGTATTCTGAAAAGGATTGATGAAACTTGTGGTCTATAGTAGAGTATCGTTAAGAATGTATATGAAGGGTACAATTGTGCAATGTGTATAATGCAATGCAAGACAAAGAAGGGACGTGGCTCCTTGATCGTTGGTATGGTGCGGTGGTTTGCCTGCTGTGCCGCTACCTTCATCCACAAACTGTCGAGCCAATGAAATCTTGCTTGCACCTCACTGGGCTGATAGTCTCTCTTCCCCAAAGCGCAGAGAATCATTGCCGTCGTCGAATTCCCCGTCAATGATCTGAAGTGCATCCTCAAGGATTGCAAGGATTCGAGTTCTGCTCATGTTGGACCGTTCGTTGATCTGTGTTGGAGACAATGCCAAGCTCGGGGGGAACGAGGCGGCGAGGGCCCCTTGGGCCAGAGCAGCGGTCAAACTGAATCCATTTCCACAGCCGTCGTTAGTGTTGGGAGGATTTGAGCTTTGTGGGCGCTTGGACATGGTGAAGAGTGAATGTGAATGTGTATGTTATCAGGGCGGAAAAGTGATTCTGATTTCGAAGTTTAGGTTTTTGTTTTTTGTGAGAGGGTGAGGTTAGGAAAAAAGGGATGTGCAAAAAGCGAACTCTCGTCTCAAGAATGCAGAGTTACCGGTATGAATATGCTCTTCGCTTGGCCACCACAGAAGATGTAAGTCCTGGTACTTTACTAGTAGTAGCATTGGACCGGGGAAAGATGCGTTGCAAGATTGCCGCCCTCCAAACCTTGCAGCTCCCGGGTACTAGCTAGAATAGGAGAGCACCAAACACCAAACTGGCGAGCACTGGCATAAGTGATAAGAAGGTCTCAATCAAGCTGGCACCTGGCACTTTCCAGTGGGAACCAGACGAATCATCGTTTCTTTCTAGAGTTCGTTGGTTGGTTCTTTTCTTTGTTGAGTGGGACTTTTCCGACCCTGTGATTATTTGACCTAACGCCCATATCCAGCGAAAAGAGCTGCGAAAAGTCACCCCAAACGAATCCCTTCAGCTCCCTTCTCTCAGAGTAATAAGAAGAGCAGCCACCTAGGAAAAGTTCTCTTTATTTCCAGCCACATCGACACTTTCCCAGGCACATCCAGAGCTCATCCAGTCACATCGTCACCTTTTTCTGAGTTCTTCAGGGGAACGAACCCTATTAAATGTCAACTGGCAATTATCCATCTTCAGGGCCAAGTGTGAATCATTGCTGCTTGTATAAGCATGTTATGAGAGTGTTATGAGCAGCTTATGAAGTTATGAGACAATAGCTGACAGTGCCACAATTAGTAAAGGTCCAATCTACGAGGCAACAGCGTAATCGAGTACGGAGCTACTCGAGTAATCTTATAATCCAGTACCAGTACTGAGTATTTTCTAAAACATTGTTTGATGTTTGATGAGCTTGACCCTCTGCTAATAGCTACAGAACCGGTAGGGTCTGGGCATAGGATACCAGCACCGCACTGTCTGCGAGCGCTTTCTTACGGTGCTTTTCGACCGAAGAAGCAGCCTTTGGGCCTTTGGTCCTCCCATCTAATTAGCCTTCATAGCCTGGGCTACGGCAGCAAGAATTGCAATTACATTCATATTATGTGCGTACCTGCAGCTGGCTGGCCTTCTTGATTTTGCCACGTTGGCCACTAATTACTAACAAATTAGCCTTCTGCTTCTGCTTTCTGGTTCTGGTTCTACTGTAGCAGCTATCGAGTTCGTAGCTACTTTGCGCACACTGAGGCTCTGCATCTCGGCTGATCCAAGAACAATCCTCCCTTCGGCTGATCCAAGAACAATCCTCCCACGTCCCTTCAGTTGAAAGCTGTCATGGCTGCATCGTCATCTACCTCCTGCATGGCCTACTAGACTGGCGGTCTGCATGTATTTGTTGTAGGCCAAGAACACAACGCAAGTTGCTTTTTAGTGGATTCAATTTGAGGTATAACCTGTCTCCAGGCACCAAGCAGGGCCCACAATCATGGCTTGAAGAAGGAGGAAACAACCATTGAGTTGACCATTCACTGTTTGCCTTGTTTGCGGTACTAGTAGGCTGGCTGCAGGTAGACTGCTGAAGTCGCGGTTCGCGGGAATTGTGGGGTAGCAAAGTCACCCCAAAAACCCTTCAAGGCCTACCGGTACCAGAAGCCAGAAGCAAACATCGCAAAAAGAAGGCTACTATTTCTAGCTGGCCTTAATGGCTCATATCTCAGTCGTAGCATGTTCTTATTTATGGAGGTAACCGGTGGGCTTCAAAATTTAATGAAGTTTCAAGCAAAAAGAGAAGTGGCAATGGTGCAATAGGACCCAGTTGCTGCTTTGCAGCTGCGTTAACGCTCAGCTTTCAGCTTCCTGCTTTCTCACGAATGACGATTGACGATTAGCTACGGGTACAACTAACTAAAACTACAAAACTACATGTATCTGGCCAAGAAAACCAGCAAAGAGTGACTTCAAACTCAATAAATTATATTTAGAATACTCACTTTTTGCTGCAATTGATAAATAACTTCAAACTCAACGCAAACACTGTAGATGGGGCAATTCTCCATGAACTCTACTCAGTACTACTAGCTAGTATGGCTATGCATAGCTAGCTAGCTTGTAGCTCCTCGACGTGTACGTGTAGAATGCAACACTTCTTCACTTCTTTTGGGTTTGCTCGTATTCCACCAGCCACAGACTTACTTGCTTCCAAGAATCAGAACAAACAGAAGGCATTGTGCCCTTTGCTTTGGCTTCACTTCTTCAGATTGCATATTTCCTTCGTTAGTCTTCGGGGCCAGCGACAGGCTATTTCGAGTCCAGTCCACCTCTAGCTAGCTATCATAGCTAGTTACATACATCTCTACCAAACGTTCTATTGCTTTCCAGCTGGCTGGCAATGGTAGACTAGTTAGTCTGTTCTGGTTCTCCAGCAAGAAGAAGATCCCACCAACCAAAAAGATGCATCCTAGCTAGCCTAGTCAACAGCCAGAGAAGATTCCACGGTGTCGGTTTAGTTGCTTTTCCAGCAACCATGTTTCGAGCGAGTATCAAGTGTAACGTGGCCTGCCCCGGTTGAGGAAGAGGGGGCGGATGGCCAGATAGCCAACTACATGTACAGTACAGTACACCTACGCATATATGTGTCGGATGTGTGTCTACAAAAACCATGTACTAGCTAGCTCGAATCCGGAGCGAGGGTGACATGGTGCCAAGATTGCTTGCTTCGTGCTTTTTGCTTCCTGTTGATCAGGAAAGCAATCAAAGAACGAGGTTGCTTCGGGTAGGCAGTCGAAGGCTAGCTAACCACCAGCTTTGCCATAGCCAGTGGGTAGCCATTCGCTCAGGAAGCATCATCATGGTTCGATACTAGAGAACAAGGCAGGCACCCAGTATTGCTTGGCTGCTTTGAAACAGTGGCGGCCACCATTGGAATACGAAGGAAAGGACGCGAGAAGAATCGAATCAGGTCGATCAGCGAAGGATCCAATAGCTAAAATACAAAGTTGGCTCTGGAATATGCATGGTAGTTTGGCTGTGGTTGTCAAGCCAAGGTGATGGGTTCCATAGGAGCGGTACCGTCGTGGATCAGTCACTGAGTGCGTACCATAGATAATAAAGAACCTGATCTCTAAAAAGAGAGGGTCGGTGAGTCGAGTCGGGCCCATTCGAAAATCCTCTTAAAGCTATTTAGTTAGTGTTGAGGATACAAAACCCGTTATGTACCGTCATGTACGATCGTACCGTATCTTTTCTAAAGCAAGCAAGCTTTTGGATAAGGGGATGTTAGAGTAGGGAAATTAGCTAGCTTTTGGATCTTTTTGACGACAAAGGTTGCTGTTGATGATTAGTAAACGGCATGCCGAGTTTATGTATTGTCTGTGTTGTGCGTTGAAAGAAAGAAAGAAGGATGCGAGTCAAGACATTGGCATTTCTGTTGTTGTTGGTTGGTTCCCTGTCAGCGTTGATTTGGGTTGCTTTGCTGTTGGTGACCTTTCAACAGCAGCAGAATGGCAGTGCTGGTAGTATTAGTAGTCTGCCAGAGGATCGTGGCTTGACAGAGGAACGTCGCAAACTGCAGGCGTATCTGGAAACAGCACAAGATCGCATCAAGGAGCTAGAAGACCAAATCCAGGAATTCCAAAAACACAATTCCAACAATCATAACAAAAATCATAATCACAACGACCACAACGACTGTCCCAAATCAGACAATCAGCAACAGAAAGAACCAAAAGAACTCAATGATGAAGAAGAACAACCGTTTGTGTCTCAAAATCCCGTCTGTCAACTCATTTCTACAACAACTACTACTGGTACTGGTAGTAGTAGCGCAATTCCACATGCATCTGCCGTGTGGACTCAACAGATTTCCCAAATCCACAAGGCCAGTCAACTTTCCAACGATCATCGATTCGACTTTTCCGACTTTACAGCCCAATTGCTGCATCTCGTTTCTCCACGGTTGCATCAGAGTGTCAAGACCACACCCACGGCCAATTGGCCAAAAGTCGATGAAATTCTACGCGTCGCTCATGCGCGATATCAGTACATTACTACTAATAGTCATCGATTGCGCGCCGCCGACGATCCACCTCCTCCACGTCCCGTCAAGATTGTCATTATGGGAGGATCCCTCCTGGTGGGGATGAATTGTCGCAAGATCATTCGCGATTTGGGACTCCAAATGCGTCTGCCGTTGGGAGATTGTGCCTGGGGCACGCGTCTCGAACGACTGCTCAATCAATTTTTACTGGGCGGCACATTGATTGGTTGGAATCAACGAGACGAACAATTCAATACCCATTACGTCGTCCAAGTGACCAAAATTGCCATGGGTGGCACCAATACACAAACGGGGACCAAAATTTTGGAGTATGATCTCATTCCCGACGAAGCCAAGAATCCAGATATTATTATTAATGCCTATGCGACCAATGATATGCATATCATTACCATGCTCGAAGCACAATCGGGCAATGCCACGTTGCGCGATCGAGTGTTTGACATGACACAAGACTTTGTCCGACGCGTCATGGATTACGAGTGTGTCGACGTAATGCCACCACTGATGATTCACATGGATGATTATTTGGGCAATGAACAACGGACCATATGGGCCACGACGGAATTGTCACAGGGGATTCAAGTGTTGGCCAATTATTATGGATTTGCCAGTGTTTCCTACAGCGATGTCGTACGAGAATGGGTCTACGGCGATACACACGAATACTGGTTCTCTCCGGAAGGTTGGTGGGATACGGATAGTGGCACTACAAGCATTATGACACGAGAAATTCATCCCAACATGGGAATGCACATTGTGGCCGCATGGGTCATGGCATACAATTTGTTGCATATCACCACTACCTTTTGTAGTTTGGAAGGATGGAACTTGTCGTCGTCGTCCAAAAAAGGAGTACAGTCGTTGGAGTATACCAATACCAATCTAAACAATCTACCGGTTCTGACGGGAAATTACGTGCCATTGGGTAAACCCAAACCTCATGCCAAAGGACTTCCTCCGCCACTTACCAAAACATTGTCACTGGAAAATGTGAGCCAACTCTGGCAACAGCAACAACAATCCAACCAACAACAAGCTGACGATAGTACTCCAAGCCATTGCTCCAACGATGGCGTCAAGTGTCCCTTTTCGTGGCTCTCGGGAATTTCCAATGAAATTACAAAACCGGAAGAACTAGAGGCATACTTTATGAAATACACACAACTCCGCAAGGGAGATTGGACATTTCAAGAGGATCATCACAAATTGGGAATTGTGCCACATTCCACCATGAGTCCGTTTGTGCTGGAACTGGAGGCGGTGACACAAACCATTCGCAAGGTCACCATCTTTTACATGAAAAGCTACGGGACCAAGTGGGCGGACAGCAAGGTACAAACGCAAGTGTGGAAACAACCAACCGGCATGGACGAATTTGAGCTCTTGCAGGAAAACGAGTTTGTGGGGTATCATGACAAACACACCAGTGAAACATACACGGAAGCCATGAAGTTGAAGGACCCCGTGGAAGCGGGGGCAACCTTGCGCATTCGAGTGACACTCATGACTGGCGCTACCTTCAAAATCATGGGGTTTGCCATTTGCAGTTAGCTATAGCTACCAGCTACTGCAGGCAACTATGTTTGGATTATTGACACTCTTGAGGAGCCTCCAAAATCCATCCTGCCCATGGAAACAAAAGTTGCCATCAAACGCAAGCTGCCGTCCCATGGTGAGCGCACAATGATTGTTTGGCCAGGGAGAAGCAGCTCTCGAAACAGACCGATCTGTACCAATATCTCCAGAGGCTCCTACCGCACAGCGGGAACATTATTTCGAGACTGCCGGCAACCTGAAGCTGCGGCAACGCACCAAGCGACGGCCGGTTGCAGGTTGGTGTTGGTACGTTTCTCAAACAAAACGCGATTGCACAAGGAACGGGAACTGGCTAGAAGCATGTACGGTAGCAGCAAGCGATTTCTTTAGTATGTAGTTAGTTATGGCAATAGTAGCTACTCGCCTGCAACTGTCCTGCAAATGAATGATTTGATAGTGTATCAATGAAATACAACAGGAAGAATCTCTCTTTGAAAATGTACTCTCTCCGTTCCAGGATGCAATACCCGAGCGAAAGACAGCACAGCAGTTCTCGCCGACAACAACAAATTGGATACAAGACATCTGAAACAACAAGGAGACACGCCTTTCAGCTTCGTTCTTCAGCCCAGCTTGAACGGCAATGTTGTCGTGGCTTAAGCCACCTTGCTGGACTCCTCCGAGTGACGGGCACAAAACTCCTCGTGATGCTTGCGCATGTCTTTTATGGCTTGTTTCATGTCATCAATGGATGGCAAAAAGGTAGTACGGAATCCGTGTCGACCGGGTTTTTGTCCAAATCCGGCCGCGGGAACTACACAAATTCCAGTGGATTCCAACAAGGAGAGGGCATAGTACGTATCGACGGCCATGCCCTGTTGCTTGGCCGCCGCAATGGCCCCGGGTGGCATTTCAATGGCGGGGAAACAGTACATGGATCCTTGTGCGGGTTGGCAGGAGAATCCGTCAATGGAGTTGAGTCCTTCCGTCATGAGCTTGGCTTTGGCCTTGAGCTCGTCGTAGATCTTTCTCTTTTGTGCCTCGTGTTCTCGATGTGACTCGGTCCAAGGATCGGGTCCCCGGACCATGAGATCCATGAGAATCTGTCCATCGAGATTGGGACACAAGCCCGACGATGCGAGCTTGTAGAGATGTCCTTCGACACTGGCATCCATACCGACAACTTCCATGTATCCACCGCGGTGTCCACATTCTCCGTAGAGTCCCTTGGAAGTGGAATGGAAGGAGATGAGTTCAATGGCATCTTGTTCGAGGAGTCCCGTCTCCCATGCCGCTCGTTTGGCACTGACAAACTCGGCATTTTCATCGTAGACATTGTCTTGGTATACTTCGTCACTCAACAATACCAACTTGTGTTTGGCACAAAATGTAACGACATCACAAAGGGCCTGTCGGGTCAAGACTTGTCCGGTGGGGTTTCCTGGGTTGATGAGTACAAATCCCACAACGTTAATGCCCTTGGCCTTGGCATCCGCCAGCTGTTGTTCCAGGTGATCCATGTCCATGGACCATCCCTTTTCTTCTTCCAAGTAGTATCCGACTTGATGTGCTCCATGACAGGCAATGGCGGCGCTGTAAATGGGATACTGTGGAATGGGGATCATGATTCCAGCATCGGGTCCATTGAGGAGTACATCGAGTATCATTTCAATACCACTGGATGCTCCATTGCACATGAAAATGTGTTCTGGATTGGATGTCACACCTCCATCTCGTTGTTCGATAAACTTGGCAATATCTTGTCGAAATGCCAAGTGTCCTTGAGAATGGGAATAGGCACCGGTGCCTTGATCTCCCAATCCGACGTGACTGATTTCTCGTGCTCGATCAATGACATCTTGAGGAAACACCTTTGCGAGTTCGGGATGATCAATGCCCTTGGAAGGTGGCAAGTTACAGAGTGCCATGACTTGACGAGGCCATTGCAAGGATTCTTGTCCCACTTGATGAGGATTGCCCACATTGGTGTAGAGGACTTTGGTGTACGTGTGAGACTGGGGATTCTCTTCCAGTTCGTGCTGCAACGCATCGGCGGCAATGACGACTTGTCCACGGACGGCATACTCCATGTTGCGGATATTCTGGGACATGGTGTCTTCTGTCAAGCGCTTGTCGCTGGAATACCAACGGATATTGGATGCCACGGCCACTCGTTGGATGGGGAGTCCCCGTCGAGCCAGTGTCGATGTGAACAGAGCCTTGGCAAGCGACATCTTCATACAATGATAGTAAAAAAGCTAGAGATGAGAGAGCTGAATGGGCTGAAGCGAAGTCGTTTTGTAGATCCTGAGTTTAGTTTTTGTGAGAGATGAATGAAGATACCTTTTGGAATGAATGGAGCTGCCCTGAAACTGCAGTGTTAACAATGAACAATGGGAACCTAGCAGCCAAAAGATATGGCACGGATGTGCGAGGGGAACGGCGGGTTCTGATTGTATGTTACGGTTCAGCCAACCCGAGAGGTCAATGCCTTGCAATTGGAATGTCTTTGGTCGGCATCTTTATCAAAATGCTTTTGGCTTCGCAAAGTTGTGACATCCCTGTTCGCTTTGGTTTTGTGTGTCTTCTCTTCGCCAGTGCCAACACGATTGGTACCGGTGGCGAAAATACTGTGGATTCATTGAGTCATTAGTGACGTCATAGAAAGAAAATGCTGCCAACACGTACCACTCCTTCCGCTCCCTCCACACCTCCAATGCTTGCTCATTGTTTTGCTCTATCGTCGCAACCAGAGTTGACAATAGCACAAGTCACCAACGTTGCTTGTCTGTTAGCATGTTATCTCCATCCAAGTGTCTGTTGCTTCTCTTTGTCTGTATCCAGCAGGCGAGTGGATTTGTTGCTGTTGCTGCGACCAACAACGAAAAGCAGCATGGGAATCTTTCCGTCGAACAATCCCCGGGACGCCCACGGCCAATATTAGTACCAGGCAGCAGATTGTCAATGGCTGATGCAGACGATGCCAAAGCCGAGGAAACTGCAGGAGAAGGAGAAGAGGAAGAAGAAGAACAGATTGCACAATCTACCATTAAAATCGATGATGGAGGATCTGATTTGACGGATCGATTCAAGTACAAGGTGGGTATCCGACAATACCGTACTACGTTCTCCTTTTTTGTCTCCAGCTCTGATGGTTTCTTGTATGGTTATCTTTAGGTCAATGCATTGATGGGAGTATTTGACCCCCAGGGGGATGACGACGAACGTCAAGATGGAAACATTTTGAATGCCATGCTCACATTTCCAATACAGTACAGTTTCAATATTGTGGGCAAGACGAGTGACGATACGGCAGAAGCATTTGTGCAACAAGTCAAGGACGCCGTCATGGAAACCACGGGAGATGAGGATGGAATGCAATGTCAAATCACACCACGCGGCAAAAATTATACCAAAGTGACGGTCCAAGCCACCGTTCAAAGTGCCGCCATGATCTCGGGGGTTTACAAGGCTCTCGAAGGGTTGGAAATGACAGTCATGAGGTTTTAACAAAGACGTGATTTATAAAATTGAAACATAATTGCATCCACCAAGAGGGGGTGTACTGAGTGGAGGACACGGCAGCAATCTACAGGTCGGGAAAAGAGGATATGGTAAGAAAGCAATGGATGCAAGGAATGAAGCCTTCAAATAAATGATACCTTTCTCAGACTGTGGGAAACATCGATTCCACAGTCAATGACCCAAACTCTTCAACCTGCCTTATCATGATGGGAGGGCCAAGCTGAGGCGACTGGAGCAATGGCTCATAATAATGCCACGGAGGCAGGTTGGTTGCAGCACGGTACCGGTACAGTCGCCATCGTTCAGAGGCACCTATCATAGATAAAACAGTGCAATCCCATCCATTATACTGCTCATGTAGGAAGTTCCTAGCATTTTTAAGCTTTTCACAGGTTGGTGACTTGACTGGACAGCTTGCTAGTTACTGGTGCTAAAGGGAACATCCTGGGGTATCCTGATGAAGCGGAAATCAATACCAGCAATAGCTACCAACATAACAACCAGGAACCTCTGAGGCACCAGCATTCGAGTGACGGGTCAGCGGTAGCAACACCTATCTAGCAAAGTGCTTTGGAGAGCACTGACTTCCATAGGTAACCACCAGAGGTACCAGATACCCACTCTAGCTAGCTATTCTGGCTAGCTGGCCAATACTGTACAGTACTGTAGCCACCATTGTTGACCCAAAGAAGCAGTGTCGTGTCTTCTGGTGTTCCGGTATGCTTACCGGTACTGGTAGCTGTTATGATGAGTACCGGTAGCTGCCCGCGGACTTAGCCGTCTTGCCCCCAAATTTTTGGCGTTAGAAGAATGTTCCACAAAAGTAGGGCTCTTCACGAGCGAACAGGCCGAAATTTCTTTGGCGGTGCGCAACGCCCCCAGTTTCGCAATAATTCCCAGCGACGACGCCTGCGGGAGATCTGAGACAAAACAGGGGTCTGTTTAGCTAAGCTTGTGGTGGTGGCAGGTGACAGTCCTCACTCCGCTCTTGTAAAAGTACTCGCAGTACCACCTCGTTATCCGTTCCTCTACCTCACTGAAGTTTGAGGGGAGGTTAAGATAGATACCCCATCATAAGCAACAACAGTTATCGAACTGTACCGGTACGATCGGTTGACTGGGAGGAGCTGTTATCCTAACTTGGCTCATGAGAAGCGAACGGTAGCCGGAAGATAATGCAGGCGATGGAAATGACCCCGACGGCTTCGGACTCGGTCGATGCATGCGAGAACCAAATCGTATATATACCGCACCTAGACCACAGAGATGGGAAAGATGATACCGTTGGGAAAGATAATCCCATCGGTGATTCTGATCCGAATGACCCCGAGCTGGCCCCCTTGCCTTTGGTTGATGGAGGCGTGAAGGCCATGGCCAAGGCAACTTCCTTTGGCAGTGAAGACGACCGGCGAAGCAAGGAACGTTGTCTGCGACGGAGCTGCCGCAAATGCTACCGTGAATTTGCTGCCTTCAAGCCCCGGCTGTTTGCTGTTTCATTTGGGTTCATCTTGCCCCTTCTGTCACTGGTAGTACTGGCGGCACTGTGTGGATACCCCTTGGCCTTGATGGAATCTCCATTGGAACTGCAGCAAAATGACTTGCTATTGGCGGCACAAATGAGAATGATCGTACAAGGAGCCCTCTATACCAACTTGACGCAGAGGCTACCTCTGATATGTTTGAGACTTCACTTTGCGAATTGGACGGCGGAGGATTTCATGGAGAATGTCACTACTGTGCTGGCTGCACCAGAAGCGATTGTTGAGAATATAACAGACGCAATCGAACATCTTGTGGAAAAGAAGAAGAATCAAACGCAGCGGACGAGAAATACCACAGCAGCAAATGCCACCAATTCCTCTCCAACTACGTTGGCAGGCACGATAATCTCCGACGTCGTCGTCAACGAAACGATTGAGGAGGTCGAAGATTTTTTGGAAGACGCTCAAGATACCGTTGGGGACATGTGGAATGTACTCTCCTTTAACCAACTACCCGAGATTCCAGATGACTACGTTGCATACATTAATGCAACAGAACTCTCGCTATACCTTACTGACTGTGGAGCCCAATTGAGCCCCGTGATTGATGCCATGTTTTTCTCCTTGGCTTCCACAGCCAGGTCTGCTCTGACCGATGATATTACTTTCGCGTGGAGTCGTTGTCCCACCAATGCTACAGCCCTGGACTTGCCAACTTCTATTCCGCCTTCTCTACTGCTGGATTATCTTCTAGATTACAATCCGGATGCCGTGAATCTCACAACGCACCCGCACAACTATGTAAGTTCTTTCTCCACGTTTGCTTGCTCCTTTGGGACCTGGCTGGATGTGATGAAACTCACACTTTGCACATACGTGCTCATTATTAGGATGCACAAAATGCCTACTATCGCCATACATGGGAAAAGGATCGTATCGCAAGGTATCAATACTACCACAATAGTGACCTGTTTCGCCCTGGCAGTCCAGAGAAGAATGGCACCCTCTGGAAACGGATCTGGGCCTTTGAAAAGTCACTCCGCGAGGCCACTGGAGGTGCCGAGTGTCACCCAAATATTCCAGCCGCAGGTTGGTTCTGGTTTACAGTGATGACTACAATTGGATACGGCAACACATCCCCAGTCTCCTGGGGAGGAAAGGCCATGGTGTTTACTCTTGGCTTTATTTCCATCATTCTCTTTGGATTCGTGTCGACACGAGCAGCCTACGTCATTACATCTCTGATGGATGACCTTCTTATACGAATCAATCTACGTTCCATGGTACAACCGTGGGCTGAAGTTATTTTGTGGGGAAATATTGCATTTGTGTGGATGATTGCCATTGCCGCCTACTATGTCCAATGGCAAAGGGAACGCCTCGGAAAAGATGGAATCACGGACATGGCCACGGGATACTGGTTTGCCTTTATCTCCACCACGACTGTAGGATTTGGAGACTACTATTTGGCTCCGGAAGTGATGGAAGTATCTGATTTGTTCACATACCCGGTCATGTTCCTGTTGGGATTCTCCTTGTTGGCAGCTTTCTTGTCCAAATTGTCCCAGCTTGTCGTTACACCCTTTGGAGAAGGACCTGACTTGGTGGAACACTTCCAAGCCGTGGACGAGCTCAAACGCAGTCTAAGAGAGGACCCGCGTGATGATGGGAACTTGAGGAGGAGGAGAAGGAAGGGCTCCAACAGCGGTCACGAGACAAATGACAAGAACCAGTCCATTGAGCTGCATGCGAACGATGACAGCGACCATTGAGTATTTCAGCGTGGCGTACATTCCATTCGCACGCAGTGGAACGATCTCACCAGAAAGGTGTCGATTGTTGCAAACGAATTCGACATTGATGTGCATCTATATTGAACGTCTTTGGTACCTTTGTCGCAAGCTCTTTTCTTCCTGTTTGATTTGCCAGTGTGATGTCGACGTGTTGCAATTGAATTCAACACGGAATGTGCATCGGAACTGGCACCTACTGTATTGATAGACGAAGGCAAGCGGCAGATGCCCTGCCGCTGGCTGGCTGGCTCAAGAGGACCACTATCTAAACTTTCATTTACCTTAATCATTTTTGTTTGCTTGCTGCGGAAGACTTTAATCACAGATTGCCCTGGAGCTGCCTCACGACCGCTGTGGGTCCCGCCTCGACAGCTTGGAGGTCCGTCTCGAGGAGGCCATCATCGCTCCTCTTCCGCTTTCTACCGCAGAAACGTGCCGGTATGCGACGTCGGCTGGCACCACGAGCAAGCTTTACGGTACTCCAAAGCCCTGGCAACTCTCGCAAGAGCCCATATTGAAGCATTGTAGAGTTTTTCTTGGCTAGCTCTCTACGTTTCTTCATACACTCTCCTTTGGAAACCTCATTAACAGATGCCAGCATTGCCACAAACTCATTGAGACTCAACCCATTTTCACTGGACTTCCTTATGCGTCCTCGCCCAGCTTTGTTGAGTCCCAAAAAGTACTTCAGCTTCAAAGAAGCCCAAGGATCCGGGCACTCACAAAAAGGTTCCACTACACAGCAACATGTACGATTACTGACTTGAACCAATGTGCAGTTAGAAGTTTGAATGATGCGCTCAAGTCGATCGGTCGCAGTGTTGCCAATTTCTCTGTCATGAATAAGCAGCCTTTCTAGATGTGAATTGTTTCGAAGAGCATTAATCACAGGGAGCCAACCTTTTGCATCATCAGCAGTCCCACAGACCTTCAGATCACGCAATCTCCCACACCGCACAATGCGCTGTATAACATCTACATCTTGTGCTCTGAAGAGACCTGAGCGTATGGTCAAATTCTGGAGAGAAGGCAAATGCACCATCCAAAAAAGGAGTAGTGTCGAATCAATGTTCGTCTGGGGTTCAGGCAGTGTCATGTTCACACTCTCCACTCCACAACCTTGGCTTTCTGACTGCGCAGCACTTAGGGATGCAACCAAGTTTTGGATTTGTGAAGACATCACCTGTGTGTTGCAGTTTTCAAGTTTGTAAGGGGAGAATGATTGGAATCGAATGGACCGCAACTTTTTGCTCCTAAAGACAACTCGGAGCACCTCAAACAATGCCTCTGTTGTCCATTTCCTACAACGAGACTCCAGAGTTCTCACTTCTGGGAGAATTTGATTGAACCTCATAACGCGCTCAAGATCGATTTTGCGGCCTTGTCCTAGACAAAGGTAGTTTGCATTTGTATTGGCTTTCAAAGCGTCCACCACTGATGAGTCTGTCACATACTTGCAGGCGTCTAGAAACTCATTAATAGTCAATGAAATCTCCAACTTCTGAGCCAAGAATTTGATTACGTTGCTGCTCACACCGTACTTGCACGCCTCGATGATAGTCTGCTCAGTCAGAGCATTTCTGTTGGTAGTGTAGACCCTTTCAATCTCGTGGAGAGGCCTGCCTGCCAAGATGAACGTTCGAAGTGGAGTGAATTCTTTCCGTGCCAACTTGCGGTTATTTTCAAGTAACTCAATGAATGGATCCAATCCATTATTGATAGATCCGTTCTGTTTTTGGACACGGTCGTGTGTTGGCTCGTTGCTCATTGTGCTTTGACTGAATGATCAATCAGCCACAGCACAGATTCCCTTCGCGGTCGCGTGACTGCTCTCAACAATAGTGGATCAGTTTGTGACTTTGTCAGTTTCAAGACCAGTGGTGGAGGGATAGATGTTTGATCGCTTGCAGCGATGGCGAGCGTAATAAATGAAGGTGGTGTCGACGACTACATGTACCGGGCCGGGTATGCTAGCTAGCTAGGCATTCGATTTGCACGAAAATAAATCTCAAGGAAGCAACATCACCGTGTACTTCCACGGCCAATTGAGCGTGATCGTGGAATCTATCATTATTGATTGAATTCGTGGCTCAATTTCTTGAAGCCTTTTTCTTCAACAGAAAGGCCACTGGCAAGGTTTGAACTTTGGCAACAGAGAATTTGGCAGCGCTTGCTGGCTTATTGCTGAGGGAAAACGTCAGTTGCCACCACGGGATGAAGAATGATGGGTCATCTCCATTGAGCTGCCACCATTGGATCCAACGGGGCCACTTTACTCGCCTGCATTACTAGTAAACCATCAAGCCGTCATTGGTGGAGAAGAATCATGTTGCACTCTCTTCCGTCCCAGTCTTCGAGGTGTTTTCTATTGCTAGCCAGACGAAGATCCCTCCACCCATGGAAGCGTCCAAGGCGATTTCTGTGTGGGACTACCAATCCTCCAAAGAAGAAGGTATCCTGTACTATTGTTTCGTACTTGACAGATATTGAAGGCGATGGATCCTACTTGGATCGATATGTGGAACAATCCCGAGTGCTCCAGTTTGTACCCACGGACCCTCGGAACACCAACAATCCAATCAGCCACAACAAGAACTTTTCGTCGTGTGCCTATTTCCCATACGACCGTTGCCTGGACTTTGGGGACGATCGAGGAATGCTCATTTTCGGTGGAGATATTTGGGACAAGGGAGGATCGGATCTCTACGTCATTCGACAACTCTTGGATTTCAAACGACGGTATCCCGACCGCGTGCATTTGATCATGGGCAATCGAGATATTAATAAAATGAGAATACACCAAGAAATGGGGAGCAACAACCAAGAAGATCTGCCACCACATGACGGAGTCTACTGGTTGCGAAATCACTTGCAATCGACCAATGCAGGCGACGAATCCAGTATTGTACCGTCACAAACCAGTGCATCTGAACGACTCCAATTCTTGCTGGGACGGACCATGGGAAGTCCCAATGCATTCGAATCACGTCGATTGGAATTGCAGCGAGAGCGACAATTGGTAGCAGACAAAAACAACACGACAATCAGTATTAGTGACCGGGATGTGGTCCAATCGTATCGAGAGAGCTGTCACCCCGTCACGGGAGAAATGGGAAACTATCTGGCCAATGCCACTCTGGCCTTTAGCCTGGGAGCACTCTTTGTGGTGCATGGGGCGTTGCCACTGACGAATCCAGTACTGCAACAGCAGATCATAAAAGAAGAAGCAGAATCAAGCCACAACCAACAATCAGCTGATTGTTGGAAGGACCTGTCCTTTGCCATGCCATGGACAAGCGAGTCGGGGAGCCAAGAAGCATCACCATCATCGAGTATTACTACAGCCAAGAAAGCAATCCACGATTGGGTGGATGCTCTAAACCAGTTTGCCCGGGAATCCATTGACGCTTGGCAACAAGAAGCCGACAATGACCCGCCAGAAGAAAAAGGCAGCGTCTGGGCTACCAACGGTGGATATTCCAAAGAGTTTCCAGCCTACAAACTGACGCAGTATGGAATGGGATGGACTCCCGATGGAAAACGCAATCCCACCGTCGTGTACTCGAGTTGGGCCGTGGATGGAATGCCTCTGCGATTCGTTCCAGGCGACGACAACAAAGAGGACTCGCTCTTTGCTCGTCTTGTCCGAGAATTCTTTCGGCAGTCCAACATCAAGTTGATCTTATCAGGACATCAGCCTCAGGGGGACATGCCGTTACCAATAAGAATCTTTGAAGAGACGCAATCAACAACTCGTGGTCATGGTGAGGACGAGCAACTACAACTGGGTTGGGTACTTTGCTGCGACACGAGCTACTCCGGAGATACAAACTGGGTCAATCGTGACAGACAAAACATGGGGAGAGGTCGCGGCCCTGGATTTCGAGGTGATGTTGCCGTCGCCGAAACGCTCGTGACAATCGACAATGAGGGACGGTTGCAGGATGTCAGATGGCACGGCGTGCTATGCGATGGAACATTATATGAGACGGAGAATTTGCTATCATCGTCGTCTTGTGCTCCTTCTGTTGGCTACCTTGCAGACGGGGATTGGTTGCCCGACCAGGATGGGACACCTCATGAAACTCCTTGGTGGACCAAAGCACTTATGGCGGACGGGTCGGTTCTGTTGTCCACGGCCAAGGGGTATGACGTCTCGAACTACATGGCGAAACCTCATCAGAGCCAAGGGCCAGCAGAAGAAGCTCCTAGTCAGAAATGAGTCTAAGATCCTTTCCCTCTTTGGCTGCGAGCGGCAATCATTTGAACAGATAGGATACGGGATCTAGCTAGCTAAAATTACTGCTGAATCGGTCCTCTACTGTAAAGGTAATCGATCATAAGTCCAAGGACGACCCATGACTTGTGGAACCAATATCACCTGCCAACAGGTGAGGCAAAACTTGAAGGAAGTGCGATCCAGCATCGTGGATGTTCCTTGCAAAAGCAACATGGCAAGCAAAGCCTTGCATTGTCTGACACTCGCCACCACAGCGGTTCCCAGTCCTATCCAGCGCGTATTCTGCCAGTGACGTCTCCAACTGAATCAATGCCTCCGAAAGCGGCATGTCGCTGACAGAGCATGATTTCTCTTTGTCCACCGACACAGTCAGCGCATTGAAATCAACCATTTCATGGGACAGCATGGTGGCATGAATGGATGAAACGACCTCTTTTAAGCTCAGTGTCAATTTGGCTTCCGCTGGAAAGGAAGGATCCAATGGTTGGTAGTCTTGACGTAGCAGAACATCGGCTGCCAACAGTGATCTCAATGTCAATCGCACTGCCAAACCGGAAAGTCGCATAGACTTGACTTGACTGTCGCGTATCCCCTCAAAGGCGCTCGCTTGAAGAGCGGCTTCCAGTGGAACACGGGACACTTGGACGGCAACAGACAGTATGTGAAAGACGTCATCATCCTCGGGCTCTGTGATGAGGTGTATAGGAATCAGTTTCTTTCCTTGGAGAAAGGTCTCCATGACAGCCTCGGCTGCAAGCGAGGTATCTAGTATTGCATCTGCCAGGTATGCCTTTGCCAGGGAAGTTGCAGATAAAGTGGGCGGCAGCCAGGACACTAGGAGTCCAATGATGCCTCCAATTCCAATCATGACGGCTCGAAAGACGCCAACCCAAACATCATCATCCACAAGGATCGACGCAGATAAAAACACAAATGTGATGAAACCCAAGAGGTACGCATAAGACCAGGTGCCACCTTGGTCGGCCATGTAAGTGCCTGCCACGCAAACGGCAAAGTTGACCATAGCATTCAAAATGTGACCAAGAGGATAAAGTACGTTGGAAAGCTCACTGCACGCTATGCCCAACAAGATAGACAGAGCCGCCGCCACAACCGTTCCAATTGTTCGGTTGATCATCTTTTGGTTAGTTTCTCCGGGTGTTGGCAAAATGACTATCGCCGTAGTGATGACTAAAGAACAGGAAGGAACTTTAAGATGGTGACAAACGGTGTAGATTACACGATAGCTGATCTCCTGATCTCTGGCACTTACCAGCCCAGACACCCGTTTGCTGGAAATAGGTGTCAACGGGCTCTATCAGGACGAACTGAAGGGAAATCAGCACGCCGAGGCCCACTTTGAAAGCATGAATTCGTTGCTGACGTGCGATGAGGTTGGAACTGTAGCGGTTGGGTTTGACGTCTTGGGTGCCTTTAGTAGGATCATTATCAGTGTCTGGAGGACTTGATGTCGCCAAAGACGGAAGATTGTCGGAACCAATATCTGCCATCTTTCCCTGTTGATTTGGGGCCGAGAAAGATTATTATGAGCTGGAAGAAAGAACCTCCTATGCCTGCAGGAACCAAAGCTGACGCTGGAAGCAATGATGTGGAGTTTCGCAATGGTGCAGGTTTCGTGGATCTTTGTGGAACACCTTGTGACCACCCTGCGTCAGTCATTAGCGGGACTTGATGCTAACCCGATTCCAACTTCTCGAAGCACTTTTTCAGGAGCCTTTGGCTCTTCAACTTTAGCCAACTTTCAGAAGGGAGTAGATGAGTAGTCTAGATGCACCAAATTGTAACTCATTGACGGCGCGGTGTTTGTCCAACCCATCTCAGGGAAGCCATTCCTACAGCCTTCGAACTTTGAAGAATGATAGCCATTACATATGATAGCCTTTTACTGGTTCTAGCCATTCAAGAACTGGTGCGAGAGTGTTAGGCTTTGAAATAAGGTGCGAAAAGGGAGCCAGCTTATTATTATCATTCCTTATTCATCATTTACATAAACTGTATATCTCCTCTCCACTACTAAATTAGTTGTTAGCAAAATCGATTCCCTTCTGGATTTGCTTCTTCAAATCGGGCAACATCTTGTCGAACCATCCCTTTTCGTACGCAGTAAGCTCGCCGTATCCCAACACTTCCGTGACACCGTCAGGTCCGAACTTGCAGGGACTAGCAAAGTAGGGAGCATCCGTGAGGGTGGATTCCACAAAGGCGCATTGAGTGATTTCTTCTCCGTCCATGGCCCGCAAGACATTTTCGGTAAACACGTATCCAGCATATGCCATACTCAAAGTGGCACTTCCAGCGCCAGCCTTGGCTTTGACCACTTCATCTCCTCCAAATTGGGTTCGGACCGTGAGAGCATCCATTTTCTTTTCATCCACAGCATCCATGAATCCAGGAACTTGGCTAAAGAGTGGGCAAAAGGTATTCCGCGTGCCTCCAATACGGTGGAACACTCCACTGCTGGGCCTTCCAGCTCCCTACAAACGTATTGGCACGGCAGACATCCAAAGTGGTGACACCGCAGAGTTTTTTGGGATCATAGACACCCCTGGCCTTCAAAACTTCGGCAGCAATGGGGACGGTGGAATTGACGGGGTTGGAAATAATGGCCAAAACGGCTCCAGGACAATATTCGGCACATGACTCCACAAGTCCCTTGACAATTCCTTTTGGTAGAAAGACACACAAAACAAGGAAAAACGAAGTTTAGTTGTTTTTCATTGCAGCAATGAATTTCTGGGCTTCCAAGGTCCCAAAGGCTCCACAGAACCAAAAATAATTCAAAAGCAATGCCAAAAGAGAGAATACCCACCTGCATTAGTCTGATTTTTGAGAAAATAATGTTAGTTTGAGCATTCAAAAAGAAAGAAACCAAAAAATGTGCATGGCCCAAAATGACTGCACCCCAATATAAAAACATAAGATGTGGATCAAACAAAGACTTCACATTGAACAAACTCACAACGACTCCTGCCGGCACACCACGAAGAACCACCACATCGGCATCATCAAAGCCCCTGCAATCCATCATTGCCCTTGGAGCCAAACTCCAGCTCCAATCACCTGCTGATGTGGCAGGATCGGAATATGACTCAAAATCGGCAGCCACAACCAGGAGTTTCCCCCAATATCATAGCAGCTCCAATTCACACCACATGAGACCAATTTGAGAAGCATACTGAGAGGTTGACCAATTCCTCCGGCAGCGCCCAAGACGGCAACCTTTTTGGAGGCTGCGGCGGTGGTGGAAGAAAAGGAAGCCTTACTCATTTTGGTAGCAATCGACACGGTAGCTCGAGAAGCAGATGCAAACATTTTGGATTAATAATCGAGGCACAAAAGGAAGGCTAACTGAGGAAGGACAAGTGGTTTGATTGAAGGATTCTTATTTGTGGCAACAAAGATCCAAGAGTGTTTGTATGAGAAGCAAAAGAAAGTGAAGCGAAGCAATCCCGCAAGGGTCCGGATGCTCCTGTATCTCCCAAGAATCCATAGAACATGATGTGGCCAGCTCTCACTCCCGCAGACACTTCCGTAATGAACTCCAAGAACGGACCGTGAATGAATCCTGTTAAATAGAACGTCTCTGGCGGAGAACAGCCACAAGCCACCCCTGAAAGCAAAGGAATGGCACAATCAAAAGCTTCACCACTCGGTTATGCGCAGCAGGCCAGTACGGAACCGCAGAACTCCTCCCCAGTGGCGACTGGACCTACGCAACCTTTCTAGA
>CAICTM010001488.1:0-28261 GCA_903772945.1 Seminavis robusta
ATGGCTACACACACCCCCATCCAAGGGATCCACCAAGAAGACTGGATCTGGTGGACTGAGACTGATATCCAACCTTGGAACTGAGGACCTAAGGGGTTCTAAGCCCAAGGTGGTCAAGTTCAAGCTTGACAAAAAGGGGGTGCTGGAGATGGTGTGACAGTGACCCAGAAGACTCAAGCAGTGATGATGACCCTGCAGATTCTGAACCTGAAGAAAGATGAAGCCCCCAAGCCCAAACCCAGCCCAAGCCCAAGAACCAGGAAAGCTGGTCCCCCCTCCATCACTGAGGATGGGACCCTAGACTCACATCTAGCTCCTTCTCCAGCTCTGCACTCACACCAAACCAATGGTTGAAGGCCAGCATGTCTTACTTCAAGGCCTTTGATGGGAAACAAAACACTGGAAGTCCTCCACCTTTCTGCCCTAAGTATCTGTCCCTGATGCGAAAGGGCATCTCCTTACCGTCAAGGATGACAAGGATATCAAGGAGCACCTGAAGAGAATGAAGAAGGATCCTGCCTACGATGCTGTGTTAGTTGCTCTAAGCTCTCTTCTAGTTTATCTTGCTATTTAGATACTATTGAAAAAGTGGGTGGGGTACCAGCTTTTGCTACTGGCATCAATTCTAGTACAGAGGTACAGGTTGATCATCCCTAATCGCGATCCCCAACACACTCCTGTGGTCGTCGAGCTTGTCCTAGTCGTCGACCATGCTTACTTACTTACTGCGCTTAGCGCTCCTTCTTTGAACGGACCTTCTTGTCCGACCGTGACCCTCCTTCTGAGTGCCCTGGCTCTGAGTGTTCCACAACAACCATCAACTTGTCCACGTTCTGTTGAACCAGTCGACCTTGGTTCGGCTTCGTCCAGAAGTCCCCAATCATATCATCAGTTTGGACACCAGTCCACACTGATCTCCTTCTTTGCGACTCTGTCGCTCACAAGGAAGTACCTAATGTTGATTTGCTTCGTTCGTTTACACTAGAAAGCTTTGCCGTTCTTCTCTAGAAAGAATGGCACTCTTTTTGTCACTGATAGACTATAGTTTTTTAACTACATAGCCTTGCTTCCGAAGGAACTGCCTCGTCCAAAGGATCGATGGCATCAGGTCTCAACTGCCACGAGTTCACTCTCAGTTGAGCTTCTCATGTTCAATTTCTGTTCGTCGAAGTCGAAATGGGTACCGGTGCCCATGGTCAAACCACCTCCGGTGTGACCCTCATGTTTGGATGGATCCGAAAGAACCATCAACATACCATTTAATATGCCACTTCCGTCGGCTTTGAGAACTAATGGTAGTTTCTAGTACGCTAATGTACTGCATGAGGTGGACTAGTTTATCCCAATCGTGCTATCTGTTTCCTTGACTCTAGTCGTAAGGAACGATATCGCCGTACCAGTGTCTGGTCGGGCTCTCTCGTAGCGATTAACACCTTAGCCACCAGGCTGTGAAAGGTGTCTGCCTTGTTCGTTGGGAGCTTCTTGCAGGATTCGTCTACTGTAATAGGTCTTTCGGGGCTGCAATATTCTAGTTTTCGTGCCCCTTTCCTCTGGCGATGCCTTCCCGAAGGCTTCCAGGATTTCATCAAAGACTTGTACATTGATACTTAGCATTGACCCTTCAGAGTTTCCCCTAGCTCTTTCTCAGCTCTGGCCTTGCTATCCTGCAACTTCAAGAGCTCATACTCAGCTAGGGCTGCTTTCTTGGCTTCGCGGGCCAAGTCAACCTCCTCAATCCACTTGTCCTCGTAGTGTTCCTTGATTTGGTCAGGTCCAAAGTTCTCCTTCCAGTCTCCCAATTTGATATCCATCTTGCGAGGTCTTCCGGTGGTGGATCGGTACTTCCAAGTGTTGAGGGCTTGGGTTAGGGCATCCAGCTGTTCGAGCTGTACCCAAGTGATCTGCTCGGGTATCCCTTCTTCCTTCCACTCCTCCGCGGCCTTCTTGCTGAAGTTGCGGATCAACTTGGTAGGGGTAGTGATACTCATACCCCAAATGAACAGTAGTAGTTCAAGGGAGCGATCCCCGCATTCCATCACGAGGTACTCCATGATTTCGAAGCTCTTCCTTTCCCTGGGGGTCATTTCCGCAATGAAGCCGGCCAAAGCTTCATCCCTTGCTAGGTCCAGGCTGGCCTTGGAAGGGCTGTCTTCATCTTCAGATGCCATCTTGTCAGTCACTCAGAACTACACGACTTTTAATCTGGCAAAGTTCTCTTATTCAATCCTTCCCTCAGTAAGGAAAGGCTCTTAGTCAGTCTGCCTGAGATCTACTCAGGACGGTCTTGAAGGGTAAGTTCAGTGCACACAACAGGTGCAATAGAGTGCTACAGATGCAATACTCACTCCTGGTCAACAGGAACACTTTATACTTATGTTAAACTAGTAATTGTGAGCTCTCAGGGCTCCTAAAGTCAACTACGGTGTCAGGTTTCGAGTGCCACGAAATGGGGCTACCGTGGTGGCCGAAAATGCACTTTCAGCTATCTTTCGGCCTCCGAATTTCCTACCGGTACATACCAGACAACCAAATATCTTCACATAGAAATCTTCTTAGGCCATTCTCTCATAATGGGCTCCAATACATAGGAGTCAAGCACAAAGTTACATGGGCAGCAAGGCCACAGGGACATAGAACAATTTAGTCTTGTAAAGCCAAATTTTGGCAGCAGGGCTGCCATACATTGTTCCAGAGTGACAGACAATCTGAGAAACCAGCACAGTTGCAAAGACATTCAGAGACCAACACTCTGACAAACCAACAGTGCTGGATTCACATCATGTGGCTCCAAACCAAATCCTGTCACCCCTCAACTGCTCTGTTATTGCAACGGTTTTAATGTGTAAATGAAAGCATGACTCTCTTGGGCAGTTCTTTCATTCCCGGTTCCTTGTGGGAGTTGAACCTGACAGGATGTTCTTTGAAGTCAACAGGGTCCACGTCATCACTGTGACTCATGCTTTTGAAATATGCTGGTGTTGGTGGGACTGAGTCGATCTTAATCGAATAAGTTTGAATTCGATTTGATTTAGAGTGTTGGTTAATGTATTCCTCGACATCATCATGGGGTCTCGTTTTAGAGTCTGGGTTAATGAGATGGGGGTTCTCGTTTTGCAGGAGAGACATTAGGGCTTAGGTCCAAAGTGTGCCGTGGCATTAAATGTCAATGATGTCATGGCAGCGTTGAGATTTCAAAAAGAGACCGGCTATTTATTTGCTGCTAGTTTCGTCACGCCTGCCTGGTATCCATCTCTAAGTAATTGTCAAGCTGCAAATGATAATTGCTCCAGAAAATCATTCTGCCAAACAATGAATCAATTCTGCGAGCCATTCTGTGCAGTTTTCAGGTGCTTTTGGCAGAAAAAAAGTCATCTGCCAGAGAAAAACACCCTCCCGGCAGAAAAAAAACACCTCCCGGCAGAAAAAGCCATGCCGGCTTTCGGAACTGCAGAGTTCGAGGGCTTCTGCAGAGTGCACGCCAGCCTGCTTCAGGGGGAAAAGTGTTTCTGCGGACTCAAAAAGGGCGTTTCTGCAGAGTTTTTCATTCCCAGTGTACTTGGGGATGACAGTGGACTTCTCAGAACCAGGAAAGGTGATCATCAACATGATAGATTACATCAAGAAGATGGTGTCGGAATTCCCAGTGGACTTCGAGCAGATGAGGAAGGTATCAAGTGCAGCTCCTGCTGACCTCTTCATCTCTGGTGATGGAACCGCCCTGAATGACAAAACCAGGGAAACTTATCACACCTTTGCAGCCAAGCTACTGTTTTTGTGCAAACGTGCCAGACCAGATGTGCAAACTCTAACAACTGTCTTTTGCACTCGTGTCAAAAACCCAACATCTGATGACTGGGACAAGTTGGTGCAAGGCCTGAAGTTCCTAGATCAAACTGTGGAAGACAAGTTGATTCTACACATTGATGATATCCATATCATCACTTGGTGGGTGGATGCTAGTTTTGCAGTCCATCCTGATTACCGTTCACACACAGGAGGAGTCATGTCCTTTGGAAGTGGAGCGGTGTTGTCTGTGTCCGCGAAACAGAAACTCAACTCAAGAAGCAGCACGGAAGCAGCGCTGATTGGAGCAGACGACATCATGTCGCCTGTGTTGTGGGCCAAGTTGTTCCTTGAAGAGCAGGGGATCGTTGTCAAAGACAACATCCTTATGCAGGACAACAAGAGTACAATCATTCTTGCGGAGAACGGCAAGAGCAGTTCGGGCACCTTGGAAATGCGTGGAGACTTTTTTACCAAGCCCCTTCAGGGCAAGCTCTTTCATGAGCACAGGGCCTTCGTCATGGGGTATCCGCCTCTTGTTTGAGAACCCAATTACTTATTCGTTCCACGGTAGCCATTAGGGCACCGTGCGGGAGTGTGTTGGAGGATATATTCCCCATACCTCAAATTATTATTGACTCGTGTATTAAACATCTAGTCCGGTTTGTTGGGTAAGGCAACACTGTAACACCGAGCTATTATCAAGTTAATCTGTTGATTTGGGCGAGCTGTGGCGAAAGAATGATCTTTCTGGCTGGTCCCTCTGAAATCTGGATTCTGAGAATGCCAGTTTCCTTAAAAATCCTATGATGGTGTGGTCTTTTTCTTATCCGGGTCCGCTAAATATCTAGACCGACCAACACACTCCTGCCGTGGTCCCTAGTGGATCCACGGAACGATTAAAACTAAACTAAATAGGGGGATGCCCCATAATGAAAGCGCGATGCCGTGCATGTCCTGTGTGGGACAATACACCACTCGTACATTTCCCTGCTTCACTTGGTCGTGAATGAAGAAGAAACAGAAGAAACGCACATTAAGAGCACAAGTACGCTTACCGGTGCTGCTCTTACCATTCTCAGCGAGAATGATAGCACTGTTGTTGTCTTGGTAAAGGATGTTCTCCTGAACATCAACACCTTGGGCTTCCAAAAACAACTTGGTCCACAACAAAGGGCTCATAACATCGTCAGCTCCAATGAGTTCGGCGTCGGTACTGCTTCGGGCGTTGAGTTTCTGCTTGCTAGAGACAGCAAGATTGAATTGGGGCACCGCGGCCGAAACTGAGCACTCCTCCGGTATGGGAACGGTAGTCTGGATGCACAGCAAAGCTGGCATCCACCCACCAACGAATAATGCGAACGTCGTCAGCATGGAGGATGAGCTTGTCATTCAAAGCCTGTTGAATAAACTTGAGGCCTTGAAGAAGTTTGCCACAATCGTTCTGGTTCGGCTGCTTCACTCGAGTACAAAGGACGGTAGTCAGGGTTTGCATATCTGGACGTGCACGTTTACAGGCAAAGAGTAGCTTGGCCGTGTTCGTGTGGAAGGTATCCTTCGTCTCATAGTCCAGATTGTCACCGTCACCCACAGAAAACAAATCGGCTGGGGCTGCACTCGGAACAGAATGGACATGGTCAAAGTTTACAGGGAACTCCTCGAGTACGTTGGTCAAATAGTCAATCATGTCAATCTTGACTTTGCCCGGCTCAGAGAAATCAATCGTCATCCCGAGATAATCATGCTTGGGTCCTCTGGTTGTTTTGACAGCACCGTATGTACCATACTTCTCGTTGCACCAGGCCAGGAAATCATCATTCACCTTGGCCATCATATGACTGGACATGAGGTTGCCGACATGGAAACCGATAGTCTGTTGCTTGCCATTCACCATCCTGTTGGCAACACAAGGATTGTAGGGGTTGAATTCAAAACCAATGGATTCCAAATCCTTGCGGAACGCCTTGTACCAAAGCAGACTTGCAATGAGCATTCCATAAAGTGCCTTCAATACCACAACGTAGAGGATAGGTCTCCCCTTCTCATAGACAAGGAACGGCTTGTAAGTGTCAGGGTCGAGTTCCACGAGTAGCTCTGCAAGAGTACCTTCAATCTTCCTGATCACTCTGTCACCACCATCCTTGGGTTGGGGCAATGCTGTCTGGATGAAAGCATTCGGTACATCCGAAGTCATAACGTCACGCCCTTCACTAGCGTCAATACACATGGAAAGCATCAGTCCTTCCAACGACACTGTAGGGCTTTGGGTCTCATCCTTGTCCTGATAAGCTCTGGTTGGTTTCCCGTTGAAAATGGCTCGGGCCTTGACGGTCCTGTCTCTCTTCTCTGTAACAAGCATAAGTGTCACCTGCGACTTCTTGAGCTCTGTTTTGCTACACTCCTCTGGTCGAACTGGTGCGAATGCCACATGAAAGCGTTACAGTTCCTCCCACGACTCAGAGTATCCGTGAGTAGATTGAGTCATGCTTTATGAGTCAACACGATGGAACAGAGAACGCTGGCAAGTACACGTTCTCAACGAAACCAAAGGACACGGTAAACTGGAGTATTCGACAGGAGTAAAGCATCCTGCCAACGAACCGTTTCCCGCAGATACCACGTTGACTTCCGTATGAATCAAGATCAACTACCACGATGCATTGATCTAACACGCTACGAACTAGCTTTACTGATCGCATCAATCAAAGCTCACAACACAGATTATGAATTACTAAGAAGCGAACTTTGCATTTACCTTGCACTCGTCTTGGATAGTTGCAGTCGATCTCGTTGAGTGGTAGCTACCTCTACAAGATCCCTCTATTCAAGTAGTATTTCCTCATGTTAGCAGATTAACTAGTCGCAGTTACGCACTGCCTCACCTTCATCAAGATGGCCGATAAATCAGCCAGGCTCAAGCATGTCCTGTGCAACCTATGCGGCAAAGACGCTTCCAACACAGGGTACAATGCATCTCACATGCGCATCGCACTGTCTGAACAAGGAATCGATGGATGGATGGATCTCCTACTTCTCACCAAAGATGAAGTTATGGATCTCCAAGCTTCCAACGACGCCAACGGTGCTCCATGACCAGTACCTCTCACCAGGAAGAAGCTGCAGCTCGCGGTGATACAGATGTATCACCATTGGTCGTTCAAGAGGAAGGCACCCATCCGCATCATATCACTGACGGCCACTGCGCTCGACGCTTTCAGAGTTGGACTCTTCCAGCCACACGGCGAAATCGTCCCATGGCAGCAAATGAGACGTAGCGATGCCACGATGACCGATGGGGAGCGTGCAATCGCACTTTGGGACAAGAACAACAAGCCCGTCCGCTCGGAGTTCAGAGAGTTTCGCGACGAATCAGCCTTCATCAAATGGAGGAAGAACTTCCTCAACACGCTCAAATCTCAAGGTCTCTCCCACCTCATTGATTCTGACTTCACGGTCACCAACGTCGAACTAGACAAGAAACAACGAAAATGGATGTACAAGACCTTTGAAGACATCTTCCAAGATTCACAGGCGCGATCCATCGTCCTTGCCAACGAAATCGACAAGGACACTCGTGCGATCTGGAAGGCAATTGACGAATATTAGATTTCGTGTTATCTCACCTCCGCCGATATCACAGAAGGTGTATGGAGAGGGTCCCAAGCTGGTTTCATCTCCAACTTCCTCAAACAATTTCAGCAGTACAATGAGATCAGCGACGAGCCATACACTGACCAGCAGGGAGCACGTTTCTTGGAACGCTCAATCTCCAAGGCACCAAATCTTGCTCCCGTACGACATCTCGCACTGCAAACCAAGAAAGCCGCAGGAGACACCTCCAAGTATACACTCGAGCAATATCGAGCAGCTCTTCTCAAGTAAGCACAACTGCATGACAGTGCAAATCATGCAACGTCCACACACTCTCAAAGCAATGCTCGTCGCCGCACCTACCAACACGAAATTCTCTTCGATGATGGTACAGCGGAAACCTGTGACAACGCCTATGAGGCGTTCGTCCACGACATGGATACACCATTGGAGGTCCTATTGCAAGCCCATCAGACAGACACTCGTGGTCCGCGAAAGGTCATGATGAACGCAACCACATGGCGGTCGCTATCCACATGGCGGTCGCTATCCAAGTCGGATCAAGAGGCATGGGATAATATTTCTGAGCAGGGCAAGAAGAGCATCCTTGACTACACGGCTGACTTAGCTGTTCGACGTAGTCAGCACAACTCTGGGCAATCGCGCCCATCCCGCTCAGTCAACTTCCATGACCTCCTCGACGTGGGCAACACCACGCCACGAGCAGGCAACCTGGAAGTGTCCTCGCACCAAACCAAGTCCAACAAGACGGACACCGACCTGTTGCAGCTCGCGTGCAACAAGACGCATTCAACGCCACCGTCCTTCGCTGGTGACATCGCGTCCGTCCTATCACAGCCGCCCAATACGGCTACACGCGAGGTACGAGTTCACGAGGTTGATCGCTCATCCTATGAGTCCTACTCCCACGAAATGTTGTTCAGCGAGCCAGAGATTGATCCTGACTGGCAACCCTTCATATATCTCTCTGATGGATCCGAGGACGACCAAACACAAACCACTCGTGAGACTACGACGACGCCGGTGGACCTCCTCGACGTACCCAACGAAGCGGATCCTCCAAAGCCCGCACTCAACGATGGAGAAACAATCTTCCCACCCACTGCTCAGGATTTCTCGCAGTTTGCTTACGGTACCTCCCAATACAAGGCTATTGATACGAGTATCCAACAGCAAATCCAAGAGGATCACACAGGGTACCACACCTTCGAACCGCAGGTTCTATGCGATGAACCCTTCGACCTCTGGACACGTCAATGCGTCTCCTTAGCTCTGGAAGCACAGCTGGAACCTACGGCACCTCCTGTGATTGGCACACTCATGGCACCACCGTACCATCAGATTCAGCAACCTGACGATACACTCTTGCTTCGTCAGCGTCGAGCTGCCACCGAGCTTGAACAACAGCTCTTGGCCAATCTTACAGCGGAAGAAGCACCCGTCGAGGAGGCACCCATTGCAGAGACACCCGCTGGTGATCCTGAGTCCCTAGCGCTGGATGTTTCCCAACTCCAACTCGATCCTTCCTCTGATATTGGAGCCGATGTTGACACCGACCTCAGTTTCGCGACACCAAGCGAGGCTGACTTCCCAGAAGACCCCTCCATGCGCCACATCAAGAGCACCCATGGAATCCGCAAGGCTGTCAGACAACGCCGAGTGCTCAGACAGACTCCTACTGCACTCGCACCTGCAGCAATAACGGCAACCACTGCCGCATCCGCCCCCACGGTCCCCACAACAACACCGGTCTCTGATGGCACTCCAGACTCTTCTGGATTCGTTACTGTCACCTCTTCCAAACCTCGAGGACGGAAGGGCAGGACCAAGAAGAAGGAACCATCCAAGATGCCACCAGGTACTCTTGGATCTATCTGCAACCTCATGTCACCACCTGGTTACAGACAGGATCTGCTCTCATCCAGCTCATCCGAATCCAGGAGCTCTGACAGTTCCTACCGCCCCTCCGATGTATCCCAACAGTCTCGCACTGGAGATGCATCCGACTCCTTCGCTGCTCTTCAAGACTCCGATGACGAGCAGGATTTTCATCAGGCCAGAACACGCTAAGCCAACGTGGTCCACAGTGTTGATCCAGGCAGGAAGCCTAGTGAAGAATTGTTAGTAATAAAGTTTGTTATTAACAATTATGAGCATGGTAACTGTCCCAAACTGGAGCACACAGGCCCAGCTGGGGAGTGCCAACTCTAACAGCTGCTAACGGTTTTGGCTACCCTGCTTCTGGGATTCCAAGCAGGGTGGGCAACTAATGGGCTTGCTTGCATTTAATAGTGACTGGGATCTGGGACAGGACCTAAAGACTTAAGGGTCCTAGTGCCAGATCAACACACCCTCACACTATTATGTGCGCATTGCCTTGTTGTCGAGCTGTGATTTGTCATTGCTTGTTGTGTTGTGCAGATACTTGTCGCGTTCGGCTCTGTGATGGGATGCAGCATGGTGCTTAGTGAAGTAGTCGGCTCTATTGGTGATTCCTGGTCGCCAATAAATTGTGAACTGTCCTTGCTGGATTCGGTCTTTGAGCCAGTCGAATCTCATGTCGATGGCTTTGGAGCGCTTCTGCTTGACTGTGCCAGCGAGGATGCCTTCTGCACACTTGTTGTCCGTCTGGATGGGAGTGGCGGGTTGTAGGTGGCCCATTTCAATGAGCGTTTGCCGGATTGGTCAAGCTTCTTGTGCATTGTTAAATGCTGCTCCTACCTCGGCTTCGGCTGCCGAGCTGAGCACATTTTTCATGATCTTTGCCACCACATGGATGGCTCCATTATCCAGTGCATTGTCGGTATCTCCATTGCTGAGGAAGAGGTATCCACCGGCCCTTGACCGGGCTTTCGGGGCTGAGAGGTAGGAGGCGTCGGAATGAAGGTGTAGGATCATGTTGCTTTTTCGGTATCGTAAGATTGCATTGGGATGTGTTGCTGCATAATTTAAGAGCATGACTGTTGCTTGCAGCGTCTTTTCAGTCCCTTGCGTTTGTTCCGCCGCTATATCTCTGAGTGCGACCAGCATCGTGCTGTCCACTGCTCTTGCATAATACAATAATACGCCTACTACCTCCTGTACATGTTTAATTGCTTTGGAAGATAGTGGGGTGGAGTCATCGGTTGGTTCGGTGTATTGGATGGGTTGTCCATACTGTGGGACGTTCCACTTGTGTGGTGCGTGTTGGGGTAGCGTTGGTTGCACGTGGTTGAATCGTTGTAGTGCTCTTTCGACGTAGCCAGGCATCGATAGGTCCACAGTTCGGTTGTCATAGTCCCAATCCAGTGTTATTCCACAATACAGTTCTCCATCCCAGTCGGTTGTTTTTTTTATGCTGCTGCCAGCGTATCTATGAGGTGTTGGGCGCTGTCTCGGCCGACATATTTGACTCCAAAGTCATCAACCACGAGGGTAAAGCTGACTGGGAGGTGGTTGTGCTTGAAGAATCCGTGGATGTGGCGTGATTGGTTGTACCCATGTTTGTGGAGGTGTTCTACGAGGGCATCGTTGGCGATTCGGCCGGCCTGGGGGAGTCCATACATGCCCCGGTTGATTTCCACCATTACAAAGCCATTGTGCACAAGGCCATGGAGGTTGTACTGGTCCATGATTTCTTCTGGGATGATGTCTGCTGGGATTCTCATGTATTCTGCCCGCTCCATGGGGGTGTTAAGGTAGAAATCTTTTATGTCAATGGACATGAACTTGGCGTCTGGTGTGGAGATGACGCTGTTGAGATTCATTTTGACTGTGGTGAGGGAGGCTGTTTTGGTGCTGACATCGAATGGGTATTCTATTCTGTCACCCCCTACTGTAAATCTCACCCGTCGGATCTCTTTTTTCTGTGGGTGATCGTCACATACAACACGAAGATAGGTTGATTTTCGTCCCGTTGGTACTTCCGTGTGGGCGATGAATTTGATGGTGTCGGTTCCTTTGAGGCCCGTGGATGCTCTGCCTTGGGCCCATTTCATTACAGCAGGCATTGATCCAATGATGGCCATCAGTAGATTGTTTGAGCACCTTGTAATCAGAAAGGATACCGGTGTCTGGGTTGATTGCTTTGTTTGCTCTATGGTCCGGCGGATGCGTGGGTGCTGGTTGTTGTTGCGATCCAGTCGCGCGACTCGTTGGCTCCGTGATGTTCGGTGCTGGGGTTGGTTTGTTGCTTCGTTTCCCTTTTCGTGCTGTGGTTGAGGCGTACGTTGGTCCGTCGTCTTGCACCCTCAGAACTTGGCCATTGGAGTTGGCTTGTTGTTCTGTTGTGTCCTGTATGGTCTTTTCGACGGAGCTGCTGACGGCGTTTGGAACGATTGGTCCAGTTAGTTGCTTGTCGAAGATTTGTGCCAAATCGAGGAGTGTAGCGGCTTCGCTGTCGGTGAGTGTTTGGGAGGATGGGAAGGTGTGTGGCTGTTGCAATGCGGTGGCTATGTCCCGGATGCCTCCTATTGCCATCTCGATAGGTGTTGGTAGTGGCATTTGGAGTCTCTCTGGGAACCACGAAAGGGTATCAGCTTTGCGTTCTCGCTGTGTGTCCCATATCCACGTTCTGAAGCAACGATATGCTTCCAATTCAGGTCCTATGTACCATCCATCTTTGCCTTTGGGTGACCATGTTCCGCGTTCTTTCAGTTTCTCGTGCACGACCACGTGGATTCCTGGTGGAGCTATGGGTGTTGCCGTGAAGTTGTAGCTGCCGAAAACTTGTGCATGTGCCGACAATGCTGGATTGATTCTTGATCCTCTTAGTAGGTTGAGGGTGATTGTGCATTGTGGGATAAGCCTGTCCCATAGGTGTAGTGGGAAGTTGCTGTCTGTTGTGCAGAGGCCTGCAATCAAATGGTTCTTGTACGTTTGGATGGCTCTTTCGGCTGCGTTTCGTCTGTGGATGCCTGCAGGTGTTGTTTGGAGCTGTATTCCTTCTGCATAGATGTGTTCTTTGAGGTGCTGAGAGCACTCATTGTCCAACATGTGCAGTTTTGGTCGGAGTCCGGCTCGAACTAGTTTGTTATGTATTGTTGTCCAAGCTTTCACGTGTGACTGTGCTGTTCGTGTTTGCATTGGTTCGGTGTGGATTGAGTTGCTGTCATAGTGGTATAGGATGAACAGGTAGTTGTTGCCATTGCTGGATGGAATGAAGAAGCGGCCTGTTTGGTCAGAGAACGATTTTCCTGTTGGTTGTAGTATCGCTGCGAAGCAAGCTTGTCGTTGGGTGCTGTCGCGGAGTTCTTCATGATCAGGAAACTCGTTGGTGGTTGGTTCCGGGAGTAGCGGTAATGGTTCTGGTGCCGTTTTCGTGGACTGAATGCCTTGTCTTTGCTGGTTCATGTGCCCTTTGGCTGTGGCTAAGGAGTGTGGAGTGTACTTGGCAAACGTGTCGCGTGTCAATCCAGGAAAGTTGCTGATGTAGCCTTTGTCAAGGGCCTTTTGCAGTGTGGATGGTACCGGGGAAAAGAGTGCTGCATGTGCGAATGCAACTAGGTCTGCCGGTGTGGCTGTAGGTGTTGTTGCCATAAGATTGGCTTGTTCCAGCTGTGGCGTGTCATTGAGGTCTATTTCCCATAACTGGTTGGTTGCTGGATTGCGAGTGCCCCTTAAGATGGTGTCTCCCATGAATGAGATAATACACTCATGTGAGCGAAAGAGTGCCTCACATCCAGCGTCACATAATTTGCCGATAGATAAGAGGGATGTGTTGCCCAGTGTGGGAAAGCGGTGTGCCTTGGTTGCCTCTTTTGGCAAATTGGGTATGTCTAGGTGACATGTATGGGAAGAGCTGATGACGGTGCTGTCAGGAAGAGTTACCCTTATGGGGCTGTCTGTGGGCTTGATGTCTGTAATGTTTTCGTTGCTGATGGCTATAAAGTCCGTTGACAGGAAGTGTCCGGTGCTGCCTGTGTCTGCAATCAAGGGGGCTGTGGCGCTGTTTGCTGCCTCCTTTGTGTCTATTTGTGTTTTCGGGGGACCATTCTTTGGTATCTTTTTATCTTTTAACTTATCCGAATCTATATTATTGTTTTTTACTGTGCTACTAGATTGGTTTTTTCGTTGTTGTACTGTTGGATCTGGCTCCCGACGTTCTCAGGTGCGATTGGTGGGTGGCTGTTCTCTTCGTTTTCGCGTTCCTGTTGCTGTGGACGACGGAATACAGCTCGTTCTCCTGCCTTGCTTCTGATGATGCAGCAACCTCCAAGCATATCATCACCGTTGGCCTCGATTTTGTGACCTGGTGCCTTCTTGGTGCAATCTTTGCTGGTGTGGTTGCTGTTGGTTCCTAAGCCATGTGTTCAGCAGTAGTACATGACTGTGCCACTGCCGTGCATGATGACTTTGTTGGCCGTTTCGTTGACGGGCTTCATGCTTGCCTTGTTGGCATAGCCTACTTCTTTGGTAGTGAGGATGCGACGTCTTTCCTTGTCTGCTTCGGTGAAGTGTGTTTGGAGGGCGTCCATGGTTTGGGCGTCATCACTCATCTTCCTCCAATCTTTGATGGCATCAGTAAATACTCCACTGTTGGTTAAGTTCTTGATGGCGGCTCTGACTGCCATTTTATCGGATATGGTGTCATGGTCAGCTGCGAATTTTTGCGCATCTTTGAGCTAGTTGTAGAGGTCTTCAATGGGTTGAGTAGGACTCATGTTGTCCTCGAGATCATCGGCATTGACTTTTCCATAAGTCGTATCTAGATGCGTGAGGATGGCCAATGCTGTGACCTGGGCATACCCATACATTTCGTGTTTCAATGACTTGATGAATGTGTCTGGGATGGCTTCCAAAAGTTGTTTCTGGAGGGCTGTTTCGGTGGCTCTGTAGATGAGGAACTTGTTTTCGTTGGCTGCGTATGTCCTGTTGGTTTCCGTGATTTGTGCCGCGGTGGGAGCATCTCCATGAATGGGTTCAGGTCCTGGGTGGACTGGTGTGACCAATGGGGCTGTATTGGGGAGTGCATTGAAGGATGCTGGTGGAATGACAAGTGCTAGGTGGCCATAGTGTCCTCCTCCAAGGGTGGATGGTACCGCCATGGCATTGGCATTCAATTCTTGATGAATGATCTTGAGGGTGTTGTAGGTGGGCTTTTCATCGGCTGGGATGGTTGTTAGTGTGGCTTTGGCAAAGTTGTCGATTGCCGTGAAGGAAGTCATGATGATGGTTGGTGTTGTTGACGGCAGCTATGGCTTTTGCTGTTGCTCTGCACCGGTGGTGTAGAGGTGTCGATTCAGTTAGATTGTTAATAACTGTTGATCCAGGCAGGAAGCCTAGTGAAGAATTGTTAGTAATAAAGTTTGTTATTAACAATTATGAGCATGGTAACTGTCCCAAACTGGAGCACACAGGCCCAGCTGGGGAGTGCCAACTCTAACAGCTGCTAACGGTTTTGGCTACCCTGCTTCTGGGATCCCAAGCAGGGTGGGCAACTAATGGGCTTGCTTGCATTTAATAGTGACTGGGATCTGGGACAGGACCTAAAGACTTAAGGGTCCTAGTGCCAGATCAACACACAGGCCTCTTCACAAACGGCTATTGTCATACCTTCCGGGGTGCACTGTCACGCCCCTCCTTCGGCGGTACGTCCCGATGCAGATGACAACAATCGTTCCCTATACCGATACGCAGTTCAGACTACTGTGGTTCGACACAAGAACGATCGTGGTTCCCTTGTTGATAGGGGAGCCAACGGCGGGATCCTTGGTAAGGATGCTCGCGTCACGGTTACACACCAACGGCATGTTGATGTCACTGGCATTGACAACCATAAAATGAATGGTCTGAAGATCGTTGACGGCGTTGGTAAAGTCACCTCACACCGAGGTCCCATCATAGTTGTGCTCCGCCAATATGCCTACCATGGTATCAACCGTACCATCCATGCATCTGGTCAGATCGAGCACTACAAGAACCGCGTAGATGATCGATCCCTCCTATGTGGTGGCAGACAATGCATCCACACCAACGATGGCTTCATCATTCCTCTGGATATTGTCAATGGGCTTCCGTACATGCGAATGTGCCCTCCTTCTGACAATGAACTCGAGACACTCACCCATGTCATTCTGACATCTGGCGAGTTATGGGATCCCAAGGTTCTTGACTTCAGACACAGTGATCCCGAGGACTGGTACAACCGTATCAAACTCGATGATGACGCACCGCCCAACTATGCTTTCGATTCACAAGGGCATTACAGACACCGTGAACCGCATCACGCACCCACTGTTGAAGCAATCACCCCGCTAAACGAGAATCCACTGAACATCAACCATGCTACCTTTCTAGAAGCCTACAAGATTGTCTCCAACCTTAACCAACCGTGCATCCTTGCAGAATCAGTATATTCTGCCTTTGATACTGATACCGTCCCATCTAAAGACCACATCATCATCCCCGCCACCGAGTCCACTCCTAGACCACCAAACTACCAAAAGTACAGCCCATTCTTTCTCCACGTTCCCGTTGAGAAGATTCGCCGTACATTTGAACGGACTACCCAACACGCGTCCAATATCCAAGCTGGACATCACATCAAGCAAACCATTAAGTCACCTTTCCCGGCCCATAATGTATGGCGACGCAACGAACCGGTTGCTACAGATACTATCTTTGCAGATACACCCGCCATTTGCACCGGAGGTCAAATGATAGCACAAATCTTCATTGGGCGTAAATCGCTTGTCATCGATGTGTTCGGTATGTCTTCCACTGCGGACTTTGTCAACACCCTTGAGGATGTCATACGAACAAGGGGAGCAATGGACAAGCTCATCTCGGATGGACACTCAGCACAAACTTCTGCGCGAGTAAAAGAGATACTTCGTGCACTATGCATTGACGATTGGCAATCTGAACCCCACTACCAGCATCAAAACTTCGCGGAACACAGATGGAAGCATCTTAAACGCAACCACAACTGGTTCATGAACTGGCGAAACGTTGATCCCGAAGCCTGGCTACTGTGCATGCAATGGATAGGTTATGTTATGAATCATACAGCAGAGAAATCAACTGGATGGAGACCACCACTTGAAGTTCTCACTGGACAAACCGTGGACATCAGCATTCTACTCGTATTCCTATTCTGGGATGTTGTTTATGTTCCGCGATACAGGGACCAAGGGTACAATGCCCAACCTGGACACAACAAGTCTTCAGAGATTCGTGGACGTTTCGTTGGGTTTGAGACGAAGAAGGCGACGATGCTAGACTGCCCACTATCGACATGAACCAGAGCCCTTTTGACCTTCCAGACGATGACGAAGAAGGGGAGATAGGGGAGACCACTCCAGAAGAGCCTACTCCAATGGACGACCCACCTCTCAGGGAAATGCCCCAAGTAGAAACAGTCAAGGACGATGACGACAACATTGCAAGCCATCAGAAGGACGAGCCCGAGAAAGGATCATCTAGCGCGGAGGAACCATTCATCTTCAACAAACGACATATGAAGACTGACAATCCCACCGAATCAGGACTACCTCCTGAACAGATGATCGAAAGAACAAGTCTCATACCGCCCGCAGAAGATGGAACCCGAGTAAGAGCCAAGATCCTTGAAAGAGTCAAATACCACAAGGAGAAGGTTCAACAACATCCCGACATGATCAAGTTCAAATGCAGAGTCAACGACGAGTACGAGGAGATCGTAGCCTACAACGATATCGTGGACTACATTGAACAAGACCAAACTTGGGATGGCACATGGAAGTTCCGCAAGATCTTGGATCATCAAGGTCCCATAAGATCATCTGACAAAGAATGATACAAAGGTTCGCAGTACAACGTCCAAGTTGAATGGGAAACTGGGGAGATAACTTGGGAGCCTCTCACCACCAAAGACAAGATGGGAGTACATGAATCTGATTCAGTCACGGTCGCCATCTACACCGAAGAACACGGTCTACTAGACACAGTTGGATGGAAATTACCGGGACTCAAGAAGATCGCAAAGACTCAAAAGCGACTCGTACAAGCGGCTAACCAAGCAAAGCTTCACTCCTTCAGGACCAAGCCCATGTTCATGTACGGATTCCAAGTTCCTCGCAACCATGACCAGGCCATGGAACTAGATGCGCGCAATGGAGATACCAAGTGGAGAGATGCCGAGATGACCGAACTCAAACAGATTGATGTGTACGAGACCTTCATCAACAAAGGAAAGGGACATAACCTTGGACCAGATTGGAAGAAGATCCGAGTGCACATGGTGTACGCAGTCAAGCACAATGGACGGCACAAAGCACGGCTTGTCGCTGGAGGACATCTCACTGATACACCAGTAGACTTCGTCTATTACAGTGTGGTTCCGTTACGTGGGATTCGTATCCTCACATTCCTCGCAGAACTCAATGATTGCAAAGTATGGGCAACAGACATCGGAAACGCCTACTTGGAATCGTTTACAAAAGAGAAGGTGTACGTTGTTGCAGGACCCGAGTTTGGAGATCGAGAAGTATGCACCCTCATCATCAGCCGTGCCCTATACAGACTCAAGTCTTCTGGATTACGATGGCATGAACGATTTGCAGATGTTCTCCGTTCAATGGGATTCTTTCCTTCGAAAGCCGAATCACACATCTGGATGCGAGACAAAGGGAGCTACTACGAATACATCGCTGTGTACGTAGACAACCTCCTTATTGTCAGCAAAGACGCATCCGAGATCATCGCGACATTGGAAGGGGAGCACAAGTTCAAGCTAAAGGGAACCGGTGCCATCAGCTTCCACCTAGGATGTGATTTCTTCCGCGATGAGAATGGAGTACTGAGTTACGCACCTCGCAAATACATTGAGAAGGTACTCAGCAACTACCAACGGATCTTCGGACACATGCCCAAACAAGCCTCATCTCCACTCATCAAAGGAGATCATCCAGAGACTGACACCGATGAGTGGAAATCCACGTGAACCCCCATTGTGGTGCGAAGCAGCTGTGCTGGTTTAGCCAGGTGGAAGAATCGCTGTGACATCTGTATACTCCAACAGTAGGGTCAGCAGTGCAGCCATCTGGCAATACAGAAATAGCTGAGGAACTCTATATACCCAAGGATGATGCAGTTCTTCAGCCAAGACCAATATAGAAAGTTAGCTTGCCAGCACCAGCCAAATGAGATGCAAGAGAGCCAAAGCTGCATGGCTGAGTGCTGTCGAGGATTTTGTGTTCAGTTGATTTTAGCATAGTTTAAAGAAGAAGAAGTAATGAAAGGATAGTTGACCAGATACAGCCTCAGTAGCACTAGTTTCCCCACAGTTGAAGCCTTCCTGTGTGGATTGTGCCAAGGCAAAGAGTGAGTTGTTCAATCATTGCTGTGGAGATTGAATAGCAGCGGCAGCCAGCTTTGTGGCTGGCCCATTCCCACTGTCAGAGGAGTGAGGCTCCAAGCAGAGCTCTCCACTCCAGCCAGCTCTTTGTGCATCTACCCTGACTGGATCTCATCGCCTCCAGACAGCCCTCCACAAGGCAGTCGGGAAGGAGGCGCTTATCGAGGACTACCATGCTTTCGATCACGCAGATTACTGCCACAGTACCTTTGACACAGACTTGAAGGAGGTGAATGCGAGTCACATTGAGCTTACTCCAAACTTCCTAGCGGATATTCAGGTACTCAAAGGCAAGTTAGTGTTCATAGAGATCCCTCTGGACCAAAATGGGATATTTGGGAGGCACCACAAAAAAGCTCGACACTTGGATGGTCAGCTAACTTACACCAAATACGGCAATGCAGTTGTCGGTCCCATGTCACTCTCACGTGAGGCGGGATACATCACCCATGTTGGGGGGAACCGACACCTCCGAGTGATGATCATACTGGTACCAAAAAGCGCTGAATCTTTTGATCCCAGTGAGATGCTCGGGGAGTCTGGTCTTTTGCAAAGCAGTATGGCACGTATCTACCCCCACTTCCACTATGATTCCTTCTCCAATTCACAGGATAAGGACCTCCCCCCGAACATTGAACGATACCTCCGGCTCATCCACCCCCATGATTACACCCAACTGCAACAAAAGGGAGAAGGGGATGATAACGGGGAAGAAGGAGACAATGAGGATAAGGTAGAGGAGGTGGGAAAGGAGGAGTCCGAGGATTCCATTCTCGATGACACTGACGGGAGCCACGATGGTCTTGATGATAAGAAGAAGCCCGCCAAGAAAAGGGATGATGCAGAGGAGACTAACGCAAGCAAAAATGGTCTTGGTGATGAGAAGGAGCCCAGAGAGAAAAAGTTTGAAGCAAAGACTGTGGAACTGGGTACCATAACGATGGAGATGCCACTGCGACAGTTTTACACACCAGACTTCCAGAATATCTGTAAGTGCCTCCCCTGATGAGACTCCAAAACCTAAAATGACAAAAGAGAGAGCTAAGACGAGAGAGTTCGAAAGAGAGATAGAGAGGGCTAAAGAGAGAGAGAGAGAGAGAGAGAGAGAGAGAGAGAGGGAGGGAGATACTAAGTGGACCTCGTGCAGCTCTAGCTCCAAACCAAAAGAAAAAAGAAAAGAGAACTAACATGGTTTTTGTCTACTTATACTACTATGAACTCTTCTACTCATTGTTAGGTCTCCCTTCACGTAATTAAGCTTCATGGTGAACTCCATTTCATCTTCATCGGATGAGCAGGACGACAGACTTTCTACTTTGTTGCCTTCCTTAGCCTCCAGTTTGTTATTGACACTTCCGATAGAGACCCTGTTTGCTTTTGTGGCAGGAGGAGCATCAGTTTGTTTTCTGACCACCTTTACCGTCTCAGATTGTTTTGGGAATACAGGACGGTACAGCTCTTCATCACCCTCCTCATCAGAGGAGTCCAAGACAATTTCATACACTTTGTCCTCTCTCTGCATTCTCCCTCCTCTCTCATCTGATTCTGACTCATCGTCGCTGCTGTCATTGGTGCTGTCATCCCTGCACGACAGTTTCATATTACCATACAAGTCGACTTTCAACTCCTCCAGGTTCCCGTCAACCGTTTCATCATCATCACTTGATTCCATGTTAGCTTCATCGTCAAGCATCCTCTTCCCATACACATCTACTTTCAGTTCCGAGGTTGAAACAATGCAAACTGGGATGGGATCCTTGATGCGATACCTTTTCATGAAAAGCCTGCAGTGTTCCTTCTGTAGCATCTTTTCCACAGCCTTCTTTGTGAAATTGATAGTTCTCTTGTCAGCTATCAAGTGCTTGTGGCAGCTATCACGAATCTTCTGTCCCAAGCAGTGGCAAGGCATGGTTTGAGGTGACAGATGTCACAGTGGCGAGCTATGATGCCATCTTCCTCGTCCTCCTTGCTCTGTCCATAGCCCGGCGGCCTGTACACTATCTTGCCCTCACTGGGCTCGTACTCAGATGACTCTCTTGGGTATCCTTCTACTGTGAAGTTCAGCCTTGATTGTTTGCTCTCCGCTGCTCCGCTGCTAGACTCCTTCCTCTTCCCTTGTCTGTGCTTGGCAGTCCTTGACCTTTGACCACCTGCTGCAGTCCTCTTCTCACCAGTCTTCTTCCCTTGACAGGTTCCTTTCTTGTCATTGGTCTTCTTGCTTCTCTTCTTCAAACTATTAGCACCTGATCCACTATCAAAAACATGGCCCATCTTCTCCATAAAGAGGATTCGACTCGCTGACAGTGTTTCCGGAGGTGAAATTGGAGCGTGGTCTTTTAGGTTTCTGGTGGCCCACCTATCACCTGGAGCCCTCGACTTGTTGAGCTTGAACTCAAAGCAAAGGTTGCAGGTATCTTCTTCTAGACACAGAGGGCACCCACTATACAAGATCCTGGTAGCATTGGCATACGCTTCTGCATCTGCACACTCACTATCCAACCAAGAACCAGGGAGTGGCATATTAATCCTTGTTTTTCGTTTTCGTTTGTCTGGACAGGATTTTTGTGAGACTGACACATTTTCAAAATCTCTCCCCCCTTCCCCCATCCACTTTTTCAAAAAATAGTTCATGCCAACGAGATTGCTTGAATTTCATGCCAACGAACCCAAACCTACAGTATATAGAAACAGAATGACCCCAACCAGCCCCCAGCCCCAGTACTGCAACGACTATATTGATATCATACCAGCAGGAAGTATGTAGAGAGCAAAGACGGCATGCTACTATGCATGCAGTTTAACGACTACATCCACAGTCCAAAAATAATGAGACATAAAATTGATTTCCTCCAGTATGGTAAGGACTAAACCAACTGCAAGCAAAGTAGTCGACGGACAACATCCCAGATTCTGGAAGGCGCTAGCAAGGCGGGCCGCCAGGAAGGTCCCTCCTCCATTGAAGGTGTGTGTCAAAAAGCGACAGCGCTATCGCCCAGGAACTGTGGCTCTCAGAGAAATTCGAAGGTACCAGAAGTCAACCGATCTCCTAATCAGGAGACTGCCCTTTCAGCGTCTTGTTCGAGACATAGCTTCTGATATTAGAAAAGACATCAGGTTCCAAGGGTCTGCAATGGAAGCTCTCCAGCAAGCATCAGAAGCCCATCTTGTGGACATGTTCCAATGTTCCAACCTTTGTGCTATCCATGCCAAGAGAATCACCATCATGCCAAAAGATATCCGGCTAGCCAGGAGGATTCGAGGTGGAAGGTTTTAGGTACTATTCTAGACCTGAAAAATTAACGTATAAGATAACATGTGTTCTTCTTTGTTGCCTTCTTTCGTGCATACCCATATGTCTTTTGTCAGTGCAGCCTTGACTGTTTTTTGGTTTGCATGAGGGCGTAATTGTTTTCTTTTCGTGTACTTTGTGAATGTGACAACTCCTCTTCTAGGACGGTTAACCTGTGGTTATAAATATATATAGGTATACATATATAGATAGTAGTATACCTGGTCTGTGCAAGGATCGAATCATGCGCCTGCCATCCCTGTCATGCCAACTCGGGTCACATACATTCTGCGGCCTGTTCGAACTCATTACTTAGCCAAAACTCTGGGAGTTCACTCTGCCCCTTCTGTAGAGTGAAACTACAGAGCAAATTCATTGTTTGGCAGAGTTTTTCGTTTCCAGTGTGGCCCTCAGCAAGAACTGGCATGGGAATCAATGGGCCCTGCACCCAACGCTCCTCCTCGGGCTCCTTATTGTTCTTGGCGTTGAAGGCTTCGATCTGTTCCTTAATCATGGCCATCAAGTCAGCATTGGGAGGGGTTTCGCTAGCGTCACGGAAGGCAATCGTCCATGGACCGATTGTGTCACAATGGACTTCTTGCCAGGGCACCGCCGTAGCATCACGTGGAGCAGATTCTCCATAAGCACGTCGTGCTCGTTTGTTCTTTGCACATGCTTCGCACTGCTCAATTTGTTTTCGGACTTCGTCGCGAATACCTCTATGATAGAAATGTGTCTTGATCGTTTGTTCTAAACGATCCATGCCTTCGACATGTGCCATGGACTTGTGATAGAAGCTGACCAACTTGGGAAGCAACTCTTTTGTCAGGACAATCTTGTCCTCGTCATTCTGACGAAAGCATATCAGCTCACTGTTTCCAAACATCTTCTTGAAAAATCATTCCGGGTTATCAACCACGGTCTGTTGCAAGACTGCACTAGCTGCTTGGTACTCCGCGAGAACCGAGAAATTGAAGGGATTCCGTCCTTCACCGTCAAATGTAGGATGCTCCAGGAAAGATTCTTCCATACTGTCATCTGGATGATGCATCAAACATTCTGCCAACCTCTGATTCTCCTCCACAATGGAATAACATCCGTCGGTAGATGTGGAGAGGGGATCGGAATCGGTATTGTCGCGATCTTCGCGAGAAGTGGGCACCCGGCTGAGGGCGTCGCCAAGGACGTTCTGGGGGCCCGGCTTGTAATGAAAGATTGGACCAAACTCTTCCAACAACAATCGCCATTGCATAACACATTGAGTTTGAAAAGCGGAAAGTTTGTGAGTAAGGTTCTTATGATCAGTAAACACATTGATACGAGCTCCGAGTAACATAGACCGAAACTCTTTGAAGATTTCAACGATGGAGAGCAATTCCTTCTCAATGGTAGTATAGTTCCTTTGGGCGGAATTAAGCTTGTGGGAGTAGTAAGCCACAATCCGTCCGTTCTGTTTGATAGCTCCACCGAGCTGATAATCGCTAGCGTCCTTATCGATTTCGAATGGAACGTTGTGATTGGGATAGGCAAGCAGGGTGTCAGCTGCCGCCACAGCCTTCATGGCTTTGAAAGCGTGTTCTTGCTCGTCGGTCCACTCAAATTGCTTGGTACCGATTAGCTTTGTCAAGGGTTCCAAGGTGTGAGAACGACGAGGCCACATATCACGGTAATAAGTCACCAAACCGAGAAACGAATGCAGTTGTTTGATATCCGTAGGTGCTTTCATGTCCAGAATGGCGCGCACTTTCTTCGCCATAGGCTTAACGCCAATGGGAGTCAACCAATGTCCAAGAAAATCTGTTTCTTGCACTGCCCATTCACACTTCAACGGATTAATTGTGAATCCGGCCTCCTGTAGGATCTTGAGTACTTGGTCGAGCTTGTCGAGATGAGAGCGCCAATCGGAACTGAAAATACCAATGTCATCGATGTAGACTTCGATGTCATCAAGAGCTTTGAGTAACTTCTCCATGATTTCTTGAGCAATATCCGGAGATTGAGAAACGCCCATAGGTAGTCGTCTGTACTTGTAAAGCCCAAAAGGGGTAGCAATGGTACACAATTCAGAACTGAAATCGTCAAGTTCGAAGGTGTAATACTGCATCGAGATATCCAACTTGGTAAGGAATGCATAATTCTTGCGGTGAGCTAAGATATCAGCAATGCGAGGAATTGGATAAACCTTGCGTTTGATTGCTTTATTGAGACCACGGAAGTCAGAGATCCACCTGACTCGACCGTCCTTCTTCGGAATGATGAAGGTACCAGCAATCCATTCGGAACGACTTCCTTCTTCAAGAACGCCAAGGGAAACCAACCTATCCAACTCTTTCTTGAAAATGGTTTTTTGGTGATGAGGAACAGTATAGTGTCGGCTTCGATGGGCCGGAACTGTAGGATCAATCTCCAAACTAATTTGTCCGCGGGTGTATTTGCCAAGTTCAGGACTGAACAAGGTATCATACTTCTCAAGGACACCACGAAGTTCATTCTGTTGTTCTTGAGAAAGATGAGTGCAGGACCGAACCACACTGGTAATATCGGCCCCTTCATATTTAGATTCGAGAATGTGCTTGGTTTTGTAACCCAAGTCTGCTGCCTTCTCTTCTTCTTCACGAGTTGCAAAACATGAAGACTCTTTTTCGGATTCGGGGAGCATGTCGTCCAAATCGTCATCCAAGTCGTCTTCAAAGCAATCTGTGGAAGCCACTGTAGGCAGGGTATCGTCATCTTCGAGATCTGCTTCAAGAAGGTCAAGGAACATCGATGTAGCAGGAGGAGTCTTCTTGTCAACCGAAGACGTGGGAAAGAAAAGGTCTCATGTCGATGCTAACCTCGTCCCATGTCATCTTGTGTCCCTTGAAATCAATCTTCAATCCCATTTCAAGGAGGATGTCGCGTCCAATGATCATATCATACCGAACATTGCTCGCAGAAAAGACACGAGCATGAGCAACATCGATGAAACGGGACTTGTAGAACTCTGGAAAACACAACCGATCTAAGGTAACAACACGGTTCGATTTGACCTTGCCAGCCAATGTTGTGGTAGACACAACGTCGCCAATACGAGGGACTGTTCCCTTAGGCAACGCCTTGTCACTAATCCAGGTTCCACTAGAACCAGAGTCCATCAGGACTAATAACGGTCTATCAGACGGTTTATTTTGTATACTATGTAGGACGCAAAGCACCATCGGCACCTAGTCTGTGTCCACATTGATTCCTTCAGCCGCCGCTGCATAATTCTCAAAGACCTTTGTTGATGGTCAGTAATCGCCACCATATCCATAGGACTCTTCATAGTCATCGTAACCCCCTGTCATGGAACCACTGACGATTATGGATTTTGTTAATAAAATTATTTTATTGATAACCAAGGGTTAGAGATAAAGATAGAGGAGGAAATCTGCATAAAAGACGTACCTAGCTAGCTAGCTAGACTAACCAGTAGCGAGATACTATTAGAGTAGCATGTCGTGTAGACAAAGCACAATGGTACTATTTTACTATAGATTTGTATGATGGTTTGCATAAACGGTACCAAATTCCTTTTCACAGGTCTATGCAGCATTGGCTCATTGGCTGAATCGTGATCTGGTAGATATGTACAGTACTCTGTATAGTAAACGTACCTATGCAGAATTCGCATTCAAGACTGTATATCTAGAATGACACCTTATGAGAATTCGTGACTGCACATATAGGTAGATTCGTACAGCTAAACGTATAGTAAAAGATACTACGGGCGCAAAAAGGTTGCTATGCAGGAATCGAACTAGAGACCTTATATCTTGTAAAATCGTTTCCTGTAAAAGTGACAGTTGAAACATGCATTAAGTGTTCTTTCGTGTACCGTATTATCGCCAAACACAACACGATTCCTGCACAAAGCGATTACGTATAGTAAAACAGTACAAATTCGTGAATTCACTAGCAGGTAGATGTGTACAGTACTTTATATAGCGAATTATGCTAAGGGGTGCAATTGCGTGCCTATGCAGGATTCTATCATGTTCCGTGAATCCAAAAGGAACATGAATCCTGCACAGAGAGAATAGGTATAGTAACACAGTACCCTTTCGTGAAATCACTAGTAGGTAGATGTGTACAACATCTCACATTCCCTCATCAACCGAGAAACATCTCGAAATAGTAGCAAATTCGTACTCGAACTGCATCTCGTCGTTTCGTTGTAACAATACTAAATGTAACATAGAATGGGGCCGGTTCCCCTTTTGTTTGTTTGTCGTAGTCACTTCGCGAGCTCATGGTTGGGTCCAATGCGATGACGAGCGCTGATATGCTCTTTGAGCTCTTCGACGTCGTCAGCACTGACTCCAGGGTAGAACTCCTGGATGTAGAGGTGTACGGCAATCACATCCACCGCGGGTGTGTGCCGGAAGTGGGCGAACTCGATTACACCCCGCGTAAAGTGCTTCAGAAGGGTAGCGTGGTCGACGTGAGCCCAGATCTCACTCGGCTTGGAATAGAGGTTGACCTTGTTCGCCATCTTGACCTTTCTGTCAGCGATGATAGCGGGGCGCAGCTTCTCGAACTGTTCGAACGCGACCTTGGTTGGAGCAGTAGAACGCGCTCCAATGTTGATCATACCGTCACCCTGCTTGAGCAGCTCAAGCAAGGCGTCAGGATAATGCGAGTAGCACTCCACAGGAGCTGGCTTCTCGTCCTCAGAGTCCTCAGAGTCTGACTTCTTGCGCTTGGCGGGAGTCACTGCATTGACTGCAGTGTTAACAGCCTCCTTGAACTCGTCGTTGTCCATCTTGGTCTTGAAGAGGTGTCCAACGGCGTTCATCAAACCACCGTTCTCCACGAACTCCTCAATGGCATTGTTGATACCGGCCTCGATCATCTGATCGCACTCCGCTTTGGTGTAATAAGGGGTTGACTTCGACATGATATGCAATGTACTAGTCGTAGTACTAGAACTTGTGAGTTCCACCACGAGTAGTGTGAATGTAGTGCTCCACAGCATGCTCCCTCAGAGCGAAACGTCCACGGTGAGAAACATCTCGCTGTGATCGTTTCATGCTGTAGCGCTAGATCAAAACATATAGCGTGTATCAATTCACATCAATCTCAAACGTGTCGGTGACGTTGAGAACACTCCTCAGCATTCCGAACCCGGTGTCAGTCCAAATGCGAACTCGCACTGAGGTCATTGCGCGCGATAGCGCGCTGCACGCACCGCGCGGTGAAATGACCATTGTGACATCAAGATCGCATGGACGCACCTCTGGCACGAAATCCAAGGCTTCTTTGGGGTGATCTCGTGCTGAAATCCTTGACGTTGACGCCAAAGGCAACAACTGCACGAAATCAAAGAGCTCATCAGCACAAACTCGTCCCCAACCATGGTAGCACGAGCTACCAGCCCATGAGGCGGAATCTCAGCCTTTTGAAAGATTCCACACACAAGGGCTTGGTGAACATGTCCGCAAGTTGATCTGCGGTGTGCACCTTGACCACCTCGAGTTCCCCTGGCTTCAGATGTGCTCTGAACCAGTGGACCTTGACATCATAGAACTTGGACCTTGGAGTGCTTTGTCCAGGCTCCAGGTTTGCCAGAGTCAGGGCTCCCATGTTGTCTTCCCAGACAGTGGTCTTGAATGAGGTCAGGCACTCTTCCTTGATGCCTTGTCCTGCGGCTACAGTCTGGACAGTACGCCTCAAAGGCAGAACTTCCATCATACAGGTCGACAGGGCATAGTACTCGGCCATCATCATGCTCACGGCAATGGTCTGCTGCAGCTTGCTGGCCCAAACGATAGGACAACCATTCAGCAGTATGACCAGCCCAGTTCTGCTCTTGACATTGGCAGGGTCCGCACGATTCTCCTTGCCGTAGAGTCCCATCGAGCGCAGACAAGCTGCGCTCGCCCCGAGCAGCTAGACACGACTAGTAGAGGATTGGGTGAGTGGAGAGACTCGGCCATTTACTGAGCCGACCGTCTCCAGTCCCCGGGGTACCATTTGGGACTGGGGAGTCCCGGATGGATCCCACACGGCAAGAGGGAGTCCCGGGAATGTGATGTTCCACGGGACAGCCTTGAGTCGTGCAACCAGGGAGGGAGAGGTGGGTTAATCTAATCTAGGTTCTTGCCTTCAGCGTCGGCTGAATGAAGACTTGTGAGCTGAGAGAGAGACAACCTTCTTGTGATCGGCAGTTCAATGGCTGGTCTTGGCTAGGTCGCTGGCTTTAGTGATTCATGGTTGCCGCTGTCGATCTTGCCAAATGT